>OZ018402.1:14075630-14127042 GCA_963969585.1 Drosophila helvetica | reverse complement strand
GATACACAATTGAACCTTGACGTGCAGGCTCTTAGCTCTTGGCTCTGGGCCCTGCCTACTGGCCATGTCATTTCGTTGATTAGCCAAAAGCAGAAGCCCCCTCATGAAATAAAAGTATCTACCAGATACCCATGGAGCTTGATGTCTGCCATAGCTCACAGATACAAAATAAAAGCAATTTCAACTGACAAAAACACAATTAACTACATGACGTAGACGGAGACGGAGATGGAGACCCGCCGCACATTTCGCAGAAAATACAAAAAAGTAAACGGAAACCGAAATCGTGCAATTGAAAGAAAAGATTTGAAATCTTTTTCTTTTCTTTTTTTTTCCTACTGCAGCGGGCGCATCTGTATCTTTGGACGTTTATTGTCTGCGTATCTTTTCGCAAAAGTCTTTCTTTAAAAAGCATTTATTTCTCTCTTCCGTCTCTGTGAAAACGTTACCAAACTGTCGACAGTTTAATTGATTTATGCTTTTCTTTCTCCTTTTTGGCGAAAATTGATTTTGAAAGTCTGCTGGCTGCCATGGGAAGTGAAAGAACTTTTTGGTCAGACGGAGGGAAGACAGACACCATGAAAGACAAGATTCTTTAAGCTGCTTCTCTGGCAAAAGTCTCTTGGAGATTTTCTTTGGTGTATTGAGAAGAATTTAGGTGTCTTAAGCGGCTTTCGAGAGGCTTTTGGGTTGAAAACATTTTAGGTACGTCATCAAATGTATTGAGAACACAAAAGAATATAAAATGGAACTGCTAATTAGAAGTCATTTCCCGTCTCCCTAAATATTATTGTAATTTAGGTAGAATATTATTCATAAGATTTTGGCACTTAAAATTATAAATTTGATTGCCTTTAGTAAAATCCATTTGAGGAAATTATATTCATATTTTTAGGGGCTTATTCCAAGTATTTCCTGAGACCATTTTCGTCTTAACTTTTCTTCATTTCATACAGACACAAAGGCAACGCCAAACACCTCTCTCTTTTTCTCTGGAAATCTGAAAAATCTACAACATTTGGGGAGGGTCTAACAACATTCAGATTACCGTCTAACCCTTACCACAACCTGCTGCTTGCGGTCCAAAGAGCCTATTAAACCAGAAACGAAAACACAAACAAACAAAAAACAAATGCGAAAAACTTTCACAGCTGCGTTAATTTTTAACCAATATATACCTAACCGAGCACATAATATTTACCATATGCCTCATAAATATCCTATAACCAAAGCTGAAAGGCAGCCATTAAAACTGGAAAAACTCGGTTGAAGTTTCTTAACACCCACAAAAAACGCTAAATAATTTGCAAATGCATTTTCATGTGAATTGCTGCCAGAGTTCATTATATACTTTATATGCTATACACATATGATATATTGGTGCCTATATAGATCTCTATCAAGAGACTGTCAAGCGCTTTACGCGCTCCTCGCTCTCACCCACATCCGACTGGGAACGCTATTCGCCCTCGCCCTCGCGCCGCTCGCTCAAATCCGACACTGGAAGTCGCACATCTTGTAAGTTCTATTATGAACCCCCATCCCCGACGCTGCATGTAGCTGTTACTTTTTCTTTGCTGTTATTGTACCCTTGCAGGAGAGTAGTATTCTGATTGTGATTCTTGAGAATGGAATATCAAAAAATATCCCAGTCTGTCCGATTGTAATCATGCGAATTGTTTCTGAAAAGAAATGTCTAAAAAATTAACAAAATCAATCGAATTTTTTTTTTTTATTTCTATAATTAATTATAAAACAACATTATTACTTGTGAATACAAAAGAATAGTATACAAATAATACAAAAACAAATTTAAAATGAAAAAATAAAATTTACTCTTGATTTGTCAATAAACAACTTATACAAAAAAAAAATTTGTTTAAGAAAAAATAAATAATTGAAACAACAAATCATTTTAAAAATAAAAATATAATTTCCTCAATTAAATTAAAGAATAAAAAGTGTTTAAATAATTCTGTCAACTTTCGTTTTGTTTTTCTAGTCAATTCTGAACAATTCTGTTATAACACAGATATATCATATTTTTTCAATTAATGCTGACAAGGTAGAAGTAAATTAAAAGATTTTTTTTCAAATTTAAATAAAGTAAAAAAAAAACATATTTGACCGTATTTCCCTGCTTATATGAGCATTAAAGGTCTCTCCTCAAACAACTAGTTGACTATATTAGGTATACATATAGATGCTATATTGACAGGCCAGGGTACACTTCACTTCGGTCCGATCCGAAGATAGCTTTTTGTGCATTTTTGCTTGTTTGTTTGTTCGTTGTTTCATGTGTGTTTCGTTCTTGTTTTTGTTTCTGTTTCTGTTTCTGCAATCCACAAAAGATGATTATTATCTAGAGGCCACTGGGCGACGTCGCAGCTCAGGTAAGCATTCGGTTGTGGGTGGCCTGCCAGCGCAGATACTTGTTGCCTTTGCCATCTTGTATCTTGTATCTGGTATCTGCGCAACATGTTTGGCTCTAACTATTTGCGCAGGTGGCTCGGCCACTTGTGTGTGCACATAGTATGTATCTAGGCCACTTGCTCGCACCTTAAGCGGTCATTTGGCAGCAAGCGCTAAAAGTGCACAATTTATGGCCCAACTGTTGGTTACTTTTGAGTGTAATTGGAGGGAGGAGGGTGTCTGGGGGTTGTATCTTCGTCCAAAATATTGTCAAATTAACAAAGCTTAATGAGCTTAATGGCAAATGACAGAAACGTGATTGCATTTGCCTCATTATGTGGGTGTTGTCGTGTGTCTAATGAGCCGGAATATTGCATGACATTATCCAAATTTTGGATGTCAAGGTCTGCCTAGATTTCCACAAAAAGATACTTTAAACCGCAGAAGCTCTGTTCGGCAGTGAAAGGACTGGATTTATTAATCAAATTATATCTAACGATTAATGAAATGTGGGGCAAAACTTTTACGCTTTAATGCAAAATAAATTAGAGGAAATTTATCCGAAATATATGGGAAAAAAGATTAAGAGGCTTGGGCCTTATGAATATTGCTAACAAGCTGTAACTTTCGTGTTTTATGTAAATTTTAGTGAATGTAGTGAATGCAGTTTATATAACAAGAGGCGGTAAAACGTTTAAATTGTGTTGTTTGGAAATCCTAACACTCAAAATGAAGACACCATGAATTATAAACTATATTTTAGGGAATGAAACAATAGGAGAAGGTATTTTTTTCCTTAGTCCTCTGTACGCATACAAATAAATACAAATTGCCAATAACAATTATGGGAGCCCAAATAACACGACAGTCACTCTTCCCTCTTTGTCGAGAGATTTTAAGAAGATTTTTATAAGCGTGTACCTAAACAACCCTTAATAAATGCCCTTAAATGAAAGAAAATAGTTTATTTGGACTTTTCTGAATTTTTAACATATATAGTTTAAGAAAGAAAAACAACAGCATTTCAAATTTGAAAGCTTCATATTTCCCATACGTCAAGCTTAAACTACAATTTTTAAAGCCGATTGATAGCTGCTTTATTGCCTTTTCAGAACTGCGAAGAATCTTTAAAACGAGATGTAGCATACTCAATTTATGAGGAAATAATTGGGCGTAACTCTTAAAAAAAGTTAAAAAAAAAAACATTTTTTTAAATATTAAAAAAAAATTAATGCTAAATAGTTTTATTAATTCTACATTTGTTGGGGTCCATAAAAAGTCAGTTTCGTTCCACATAAAAACAAATTTTGTTGAATAATATGAATTCCAGCTGCAAATTGTAGAATAGTTTAAATTTATTAAGTACTAATTCAAATAAAATAATTATGTATGTTTCAAAAGAGAAAAAGTAGCATTTGACGAAGAAAATAGCATATTTCAGAAATTCTTAAAATTCCGCCTGGAACTTAAACCTAAAACCGAAGCAATTTCAAGCGCAGCTCGAGTGCAGCAAAAATTATGAACAATTTGCCAGAACTAATCGCACATTGTGGGTGGAAGTGGAAGTGGATGGGGATGGGGATGTGGATGTGGATGCATGAAAACCAGCAACGGAATAAACTTGTCAGACTCGTTGTTGTTGCTGACTTCATTGCATGCAATTTTATTTTTACTTTTATTAGATGTCTGTCTGTAATTTTCCACTTAATGGTTTTCCCCCAGAAGCACAATAGATAAATGGGCATTAAAAATAAATTAAGTTTTAGAGTTGTGCTACGGGGTATAGGATCGGCCTTAGAAACGGAATATTGAGCAGATTGGAAATGTCAAGCTTACACAGCTAGAAGCCGCTTATAGCCGTCCACATTATGCGGGGGATCGAATCCGTCGGTCTGTGTCTGTGAATGGTTTTCCATTGAGCACGAGAGCATATGCAAATTGCATATGACATCATGCCAATGTAGAACATGCGATACTATAGCATACTATATAGTACTATGGGAGATAGAAGCCAATTTTAACTGGTTTATTGTGATTGATGACTCGGAATAATCATGAACGTCGACTCTCCTCGAACAGATCACAGCAGCGCCGTGCTGACAGCCAACACAGAACAGTTCATCATCGGCCAGAAAGTATGGGTTGGTGGACTCCGTTCCGGACAGATAGCCTACATTGGCGAGACACACTTCGCCCCCGGCGACTGGGCGGGCATTGTCCTGGACGAGCCAAATGGTAAGTCACCATAGGGATATCCCATCGAAAGATCCTGCCTAAACTGCGCTTTTCATACAGGTAAAAACGACGGCTGCGTGTCGGGCAAGAGGTACTTCCAGTGCGAGCCCAAGCGCGGCATCTTCTCGAGACTTACGCGTCTCACGGTGTACCCCATGTCCGGGGCCCACACTCCCACATCGCCCCTGGCCAAAAACTCCCCGGAACGTTCGCGCACAGTCTCTCCAACGGCCAGTATCCGCAGCTCCATGCTGCGCAGTCCTGGCATAGGCAGTAAGTGCGAAAGGGAAGGGAAAGCCTCTCCTCAGAAGAAACTCATCTTACTTTATCTTCCCACAGAGAACGGCATGGCTGTGGGCGATCGCGTGATCGTCTCATCGGGCTTTGGCAGTCGTCCGGGAATTCTACGATATCTGGGCGAGACATCCTTTGCCCCAGGCAATTGGTGCGGCGTGGAGTTGGACGAGGCCAGCGGCAAGAACGATGGAGCTGTCGATGGTATAAGGTATACCTGAAGAACCCTGCAAAGGCAACCTATTTAAGATACTAATCCAAGAGTTTTGATGTAACCCCCACAGATACTTTGAGTGCAAGCCCAAGTATGGGGTGTTTGTGCCTATTGCCAAGGTGTCCCTGTCGCCGTCGTCGAAGAAGTCGCGTCTGTCACGTGCTGGGTCGCGGGAATCCCTCACATCGATCGGCACCATGAACAGCATTGCCACCACGAATACGTCGCGCATGCGCATGAATGCTCAGGTATAAGGCGGAGCCAACCACCCACGCCCCACACACCACACCCTCTTCAATAAGCTAAAGCCCTCTGCGCCCCTCAAAAAAGAATCACACTTTACAAAACACAATTACCTTTTACAGTTTCGTTAATTTATTTAATTTAATCTTACCTAATCCTTGTTCTGATTGATTCTCTGGTACTAACGCGCTCCAATTCTAATCGCAATCCCACATGTTCCGCTCCATTCCGTTCCGTTCCGTTCCTAGCAGCGCAAGTCAAGCACGCCCGTCAGACCCGTGGTCACGACGCCGAAAAATCAATTTTCCATGCAGGTATGCTAATCAACAACAACTACGACAAATACTACAACAAAGTGCCTGGTATTCGCTATTAGTTTTTCCCCCTTTTCCCCCCATTTTTATTTTTATTTTGGTTTTCAGTGCTCTGTTAGTTAACAGTGCACAGAGCTGTACTCGCTGTTAGTTGGCTTGTTAACCCGTTAACGTCTGATAGGGGATCCTTTTGGTTACGGAAATTGTACTCTTTTGAGATGTAATATTCGGTATTTTGGTATGATAAATATAGGGTTTTTTTTTAGTTTTTCAATACATCTTATTCGACTGGAAATATATTTAAAAAAACATTAATATGCAATATTTTGTACAGAAATTGCTGTTGAAAATCTTTTTTAGTGCAGATATTATAGATACTTTTTATACACAGATATAAACATTATACAGATTTTGCAGATACTATTAAAAAAATTGTCTGTATTAAAATTTAGTTTTGCAATTATTTTTTGGGTATTAAGGCTAGTTCCAATTTCATTCGAAATTTAAGTTTTCCATATTTCCAAGGGGACGTTAACGGGTTAAGCATTCTTATATTTTCAATTCTGTGTATATGTATTTGTGGTTTAACCCTTAGAAAGTAAGCGTACAACTAACATATGATACTAATACACACTCACACACACACACACACAAAACACACCCACACAACAAAAAATATGTAAATTAATAATAAATATGTATATGTATATGCCTATATATATTCTATATGTTTTTCCTACGCTATTTATGTGTACGAAATGGTTGTTTTTCTCCCCACTATATATACATTTTTTATTGCATATAAAATAGATCCAAAAATATATATTCAATATTTTTATATATATTTTCCCTGCACGCTTTTGCTGTTGTCGTTTGTCGATGTTCTTTGCATGTATTTGTGTGTTACAATGTCAACGGTAAAAGGTAAAGCAAAACAACAATACACCCTGTGTTCTCTGCTAAATGCTGCACCCTGTACATACTCCCACACTCGCACACACACATGCCTTATCTGTGCTCTCTCTCTCTCTCTGTCTGCCTTTATTCTCTCTCTTTTTGTGTATGTATTTGTAACTGTGTCCTCGAGCGTCTCATAAGCTTGCTTTGTGCTCTCTCTTTCTTTGTGTTCTCTCTTCCCCCTAACCCTAACCCAAACCCAAAGGACCTGCTGCGCGAGAAGCAACAGCATGTGGAGCAGCTGATGATGGAGCGCGAGCTGGATCGCGAGGACTCACAGAACCAGGCGCTGCAGCTGCAGAAGAACATCAACGAGGTAATTATCTTCACCGATACCATGTACACGCCGCTGCCATATGCGGATCGCAGTCGTCCTTATCGACCCAATCAGCCCAAGATCAAGAAGCAGCAACAACAACAACAACATCATATTTGGGAGCCAACAACCCTAAGCAGCAGCATTACAACAACAACTATTCCAACAACAACAGCAACAATATCCACAGCAAGGCAGCCATTACAACAACAGCAACATCAACAACAACAACAACAGAAGACAAAGACGAAGAAAGTTTGGTTTTGCGATAAAAAGAAACTTTTTCCAGTTGGCTGAAGCCAGCCCCCCCCCCCCCCCCATAAGCGGCTCAAAGTCAATGTTTGCTCAGTCATTTGTGGCAGATGTAGAGTTGCTGCTCAATTTAATAATTTGTGTGTTTTGTTGCATTGCACCACCACTATTCGGGGCCTGATCATTTTGTTGTTGGAATGCAAGAAGCTGCAAGAAGAAGCAGTCAGTCATCTCCCTCATACACACACACACACACACACACAACACATACCACCCATGGCATCCACAGAAAATTGGAATGCAATCCACAGCATCAAGGAAGAAATTTTTGGGCGGCCTGCTGACACACGATACATTTTCCATCGATGCGGAATTAATTTCCAAGCAGCATCGGTGGAAATCGTATAATGTAATGGCAGTCTCTGTCTCCCTCTATCCCTCTGTTTGTCTTGATGTTTGTCTTGTGTTTTGTCTTTGTTGGTTTTTTTCTTTTCCATTAACTCTGTTTTGTTTTTCACAGTTATGTTTTACTATTACAGCTCATTGTCTGGTTTTTGTTGTTGGTAATTTAACACTTAATTTTTCGACACGTTTTATTTTTGTATGCGTAACCCCAGAATGCCACAAAAAAGTCATCCCAAAATTGTCAGTCATGCTCCCACCCAGAATGATTCATCCCCGAACCCCCAACTAACTTCAAAACGGAGAACAGTACAAATTTCGCAAGTCTAACTAGGCATGAATACGCCTAATTGAGGGGAGGGGTTCAACGGTATTTAACTTGGTCAAAAGTCAAGCTAACAATGGGTTAAGGTTATTAGGAGAATCCATTTGTGGAAGATTATACCAAAATCCCCAAACAGTGCGTTTCAAAATTAAAACGTTTTTACTCTAATTAGTATTTAATTGGAAAAAATACAAGAAAAAAGTTTTTAATAGTTTTAAGCGCAGAGTGGATCTTAACAGTTTTAACAGTTTGTGCTGGCGCAAATTATTTCGTTATAATCAAAAGCATAAGATACAAAAATACAATCAAAACAGCATGAATAACCCTCTCTTTATTCATAAACATACAAAGATTTGACTTGCATCTCAAATAACATTGAAGTAATATTCAGTTTTGCTCAATCTGAATATTTCCGTGAATAATAATCCCAAAGAAATATTTCACATTACATCGGAAACATTTATTGGAGCTCAGCTCCGTTCAGACACACACTCAAAGCAATCTTTACCCTTCAATTATCGTTTACACTTTATAGAAAATAAACAAAACAACAAAATATTTTATTTGCAGTAAATTTTAGCACTTTTTTGCACTTTTCGGGTTAAGCATACAGTGCGTTTCAAACCGGAAAGACAAATACTCGTAAAGGAGAGAAATTTCAGCTTGGAAATTCGTTTCGAAACGCACTGTACCATACACTGAATATATGTACATACATGTATGTTTTTCGCAACTACTTTTGGGGCTATCTATCCGTTCGGTTCAACAAGCTGACTGGCTGACTGGCTGACTGACTGACTGGCAATATTTTATTGATGATGAATCAGATTTGTGCTTTCTGTTTGGTTTCGTATTGAAATAAACTGTTTGTGATTGTTCTTATTATTTTGTGTCAGATTTTTCTATTTGTTGTTTGAGGGTTAAATTAGCAACAGCATTTTCCCACCCTCCCCGAATACACCCACACTCCGTGTTCCCTTCGCTCCCTTCACTACCTCTCATATTCGTACCTTTTTAACGCAAAACCAAAACCAAAAACCAAAACCAAATCAAATCTGCAAACAAAAAGCCCTGAGAAATGAAATCCTGTTTGCACAAAACTATTTTTGTATGATTTTTATAGCAAATACTGATCGAGGCGGATCGCTGGAGACGCCTCATAGCGAAGCACAGCATCCGGGTGTCCGATCTGCGACGCGAGTTCCGTGGCTGGTCGGGCAAGCACGAGAGGCACTGCATCCTGCACAGTGTCCTTACACCGCTGCGCATCAAGTAGATCCGAGACGGGCCCAGGCGGGGAAGACGAGATGAGGACAGTGCTCAAATGGTTCGATGAACCGATGATGATTCTCGAGAAAGGGAAACGGAAGACAATGCTGAAGTCTGCACACAGCGTTTTATGCTGAAAAAACCAAATAAAGAATGAAATCTATCTACGAGATCTTCAAAATACACAAATGAAAAAAAAGAATAACATACGACAAGCCAAGCAATATAATAAAACCAAATTGAATTTCCCTTTATAAAAGGTTTATTTGGCTAAAAAAAAGTTGAGATGAAATCTAAAAAAAAATTGTTGTGGAAAAAATGGAATATTTGTCTAAACATTTTGATTATTTTGTACGAAAGCGAATTTTTCTTGCTGTTGGTTTAGTTGTACGATATATACGATATACACTTAAATACTTACGATACGATACGATGAGAAATACATTAACAATATGCAAAAAAAAACCTTCGAAATGTTGTTTTATTCATTTTTTTCGCATGATTTCTAATTCTGATTTCCCTTCGATCCCCCAGCTAAAGTCCAGAATTATTCAATTGGAGTCGGAGTTGGGCGATGAGCGGAAGAAATCGGAGGACTTACAGTTCTCTATAGATGAGGCCCAGTCCTGTGGCGAGGAATATAATGTAAGAAACTGTAGAAGAAAGTGTGGCTGCCAATGTACATTGACTAGGGATGGGGATGGGATTTCAAAAGATTAGAACCAGCTTTTACCTATTGAAAATTCTTCATAAGATTCTCTTTGATCAAAAGTCTGCGGTTATTTTTGTCAAATTTCCAATCATTATGGATTGAATGGTTGGATATAATGGATGTCGAATACATTAATAACAATAAGGGTTTTTTTGGCGATAGATTATCATCTTACAAGAAAATATCTGATCGTTTCCGCATATGATAATTGAACTATAAATTATTCACTAAAATGTGAAGAGCGTAGACTTCGAGTTGTAGTTTTTTTCAGCTGTAGAAACAATCTGAGGGATGTATGCATCAGTATGTACAGTAGAGTCGGCCGAAAAACCTATTTTGTCATGCCAAAAGCTGTATATATGTATGATAAAAGCGCTTTCATTTATGTGATAAAATATTAGTCTTCGGTCTTTGAAAAATCAAATCAAAATTCAATATTTCGAACTCAATGCGCGAGGATCAAATATTCACCGATTTAAAAATTTCTTTTTGCTCTCAATTTATATTCCCCAAAGGCAAAATTTTAGAAATGGGCAAAAGGAAGTTTTGGAAAAATTGGATAACGCTTATTTTAAAAAAATCGTAGTCAAATTATTCTTAGAATAGCCTCTATAAAGCCTTTGAGACGTATGAAAACATTCGACGATTATACTCAGAGTCTTATGTTATGTTCAGCATCTGCAACTTATTGGTATTGGCACCTGGAAGCGGTTTGAATTTAGATATTTTACTGCAGATATTGTATATTTCTAGTACTCTAAACATTTTGCACAATGAAACATGCTTAGAATGTTTAAAATATGTTTAGAATACATATTAAAAATATACAATATATAATGCAATATCTATTGTATCTGTAACGCACCAGAATTTATATAGTACTTCAAGAAATACCTCAGTAAAATAATTATGTTACAGCACACAACCGTAGAAAATGGTTTGATAGGTTAAATCGCAGATTTTGGTTTCACAAAAATTAAAATAGTTGGTCAATGAGTTGAAGGGGACTTCAGATACAGTATAGCTAAAAAAGTTGTTTCGATCCACAGCGAGAAGAGAGTTTTTCCTAATATTCTATTCTCTAGCTTTTCTTTCCAGATAGTCCAATATTTTCCGTTCTAAAATTAAACTACGAGTACGTTTAATATTTGTGTCATATTGACAGCCATGGTATGACTTTGATGGCATTATATCAGTATTCGGCACTGCCTTATCTCGTGAGGATAAGAGAAGGTGTCCACTGATATTTGCAGAAAGCAAGAAATGTGCAGGCCTGTTGGAAAAGTGAAAATGATGTTGTATTGGTGCCGACCACCACATTATATTAACCCTTGAATGCCACGGTTTTATTGGATCTAAAAGTATGCAATAAAATACGAATACTTGACATTTTCCAAGCGAAAGTGATTACGGAGGTGGAGAGGGGTAAAGGGTATCAAGATGGGTAGGGAAGCAAATAGAATTATTGTTCTAAAAATTGAGTAAAGTATCTGTGGATATAGTCATGGGATTTTACAGACAGACAGAGAGTTCTTCTTGAGGGGTTACAAGGGATTAGATTAGCAGATTATTACCATGGAATTCGAAAAACAATTCCACTCAGACCCAAGTCAATGTACAGAGAGCACCACTGGAGATCTAAAATTAAATCCATTCATTTCATTTCATATCCTTCCCAAATTTAGGCTCAATCCCAGGTGTACAAGGAAAAGATCCACGATCTGGAATCGAAGATCACTAAGCTGGTGTCGGGTAAATATTTAAATCAATTAAAGAAACCAAATACTTATAGTAGAATCCCCCCTCCACAGCCACGCCCAGTCTGCAGTCCCCCCAAGCAGCAGCAGAACCATCCCCAGTGGGGGCAGAGGAGAGCCCACTGCAGCAGGAGATCACCCAACTGCAGGACAAGTTGAGTGCCCAGCAACAGGAGACTGAGGCCCGCCTGGCCGAGCAGCTGGAGGAGGAGCAGCGGCTGCGGGAGAACATCAGGTACCTGCAGGAGCAGAATGCAGTGCTCCAGGCCGAGCTGGTATGCAAGGATGAGTCGCTGGAGAAGTTCTCGCTATCGCAGAGCGGCATCGACAACCTGCGCCGAGAGCTGGCCCTGCTCAAGGAGGAGAACGATAGGCAGTCGCAGGAGGCCCAGGCGGACTTTGACCAGAAGTTGGCGGCCAAAGCGGAGGAGCTGGCGCAAGTGGCCGGGGAACTGCAGCAGCTGAAGAGTGCCTCCGATTCAATTAAGAGCCAGCGTGCCAACATGTCCGACGAGTGCGAGATCCTGCAGATGGAGAACCGCATGAAGGACGAACAGATCAAGGAGCAGGGTCAGCAGGTGGACGAGCTCACGACTCAGTTGAATGTACAGAGGGCGGACAACTCCGCCCTGGACGATATGCTACGGCAGCAGCAGGCGAGCGCCGAGGAGAGAGGCGTTCAGCTCCAGCAGCGCCTCGAGGAGCTCAATCAAATGAAGGAGGCCATGGCGAAGCACCAACAGCAGATGCAGCAAGTGGAGCTTCAGCTGTCAGAGGTTAGGCAATTGGCGGATCAGGAGAAGCTGGAGCACCTGTCGGCCACCAAGCAACTCGAGCAGGATAAATCCTCTATGGAGGAGCGGCTGGCCGCCAAGCTGTCCGAGCTCGAGGGCTGTCAGCGGGAACTGGCCGAGGCGCTGTCCCAGCTCAAGGAAACCAGCCAACTCAATGCCCAAAAGGATCTCCATCTAACCGAATCCAAAGAGACGCTATCCCAATTGAAGCTGGAGCTGAAGCAAAAGTCCGAGGCATACGAAACCCTGCTGACGAACTTCGCATTACTGCGGGAAAGCCACGCATCGATCGTAGAGCAAAAGGAACAGGAGCTGCAGGCTGTCCAAGCACAGTCGGACAAAGGCAAAGAGGCTCTGAAGAAGGTCGAAGACGAGCTGAAGAAATCGCAGCAGCAGGGGGCCGACTCCGATAAGGAGAGCATCATGCAGTTTGCCAAGCTGGAGGAGAAGATCGCGGCGCTGGATGTCCAGGCCAGAAAAACTAAGGCAGCGCTCGTCTCCAGCCAGGCGGAAGTGGAGTCGAAGAACAGGCAGCTGGAAAGCACAAATGCTGCTCTGGAGAAGATCAACAAGGTAAATATATCCCCTCTAGGAAGCTCTAGGATTATTTTTAATACCTGTTTTTTTACCCAGCACTATGCGGAATCTCGAGCAGTGGCCTCCCAGTTGGAGGAGCGTCTCCAGCAAATCTCAGAACAGTTCCAAGCCGAACTGCAGGCAGAACGATCTTCGTCGAGCGACCTTCACATCAAGATGACCAAATTCAGCGAAGAAATGGCCAGCGGCCAGAAGGAGATGACCAGCAAGGCCGATGCCTGGAGCGAGGAAATGCTGCTGAAGGAGCGCGAGATGCAGGATCTGCGGCAGCAGCTGCATTCCAGTCAAGAGGCTCTGGCCAAACTGCAAGCGGAGTCAGAGCAGCGGGAAGGAGCGCTGGAAGAGGCTATCAAGCAACTGAAGGAGAAACTGGCCAAGGCACTGGCGGACCAACAGCAGCTGAGCAGCGGCACCCAGGAGACCATCAGGGAGCTGCAGGAGCGCCTGGAAATCACCAACACGGATCTCCAGCACAAGGAGAAAATGGCCCTGGAAGACGCACAAAAGATCAGCGACCTGAAGACCCTGGTGGAGGCCATTCAGGTGGCCAATGCCAATATATCCGAAACCAATGCAGAGCTGTCCACGGTGCTAGAGGTGCTTCAGGCGGAGAAGAGCGAAACGAACCACATCTTCGAGCTGTTCGAGATGGAGGCCGACATGAATGCCGAACGTTTGATAGAGAAGCTGACGGGCATGAAGGAGGAGCTGAAGGAGACGCATCTCCAGCAGGAGGCGGGGCAGAAGAAGTGCCAGGAACTCGAACTTCAGCTTAAGCAACTCCATCAGAACGAACAGCATCTACAGGCAGAGCTCCTGGCAGCCACAGGGCAACTGCATCAGCTGGAGCAGGCAAAGGCAGAGCTGCAGGAAGCCGTAGAAAACAAGGAGCTTAAACTGCAGGAATCCGTCACCCATTTGGACGCTGAAAAGAGCTCCATTAAGGATATGGAAGCGAAACTGGAAGAGGCCCATCAGGCGCTGAATAAATTCCAGGCGGATGTCGTCAAGGCCGTGTTGGCACTGCAGGAGGTGCAGAAGGACAATGAAAAACTTGAAGGCTCTCTGGCAAAGAAGAAAGAACTTGTGAAAGGATTGGAGGCCAGACTGGCCGAAACCACCGTCCAGTTGGAAACCCAGCAGGCTGCGAACAAGGAACTCCTGGAGAAAGTCGAGCACAGCCAGGAAAAGGAGGGAGTCGTACAGGCTGAAACTCTGGCCATCGCAGAGCAACTCCAAGAGCTTCAACAAGCCAAGGGGGAGCTGCAAGAATCCCTCAATAAGAAAGAAAACGCAGTCAAAGAGTTGGAGGCAGAACTAAAGGAGACGAAATCCCAGTTGGACAGCCAAAGCGGTGCGCTCAACACGCTCCAGGATAAGCTGGAGCAGGCACAGCTGAAGGAGAGGAATGTCCAAGAGGAGGTCCTCAAATCAGCAGAGCAGCTGCGTCAACTCCAGCAGGCCAATGAGGAGCTGCAAAAATCGCTCCAGCAAAAGCAAGACCTCCTGGAAAAGGGCAACGAATTCGATGCCAAGCTGTCGGAATACCAGAAAATCATCGACGAGATGGATGACTCGGCCAAGAACAAGTCCCATGAGGTGGAGGAGCTCCAAAGCAGGATCCATGAACTGGAGGCATTGCTGCACCAGGCCAAGGAGTCACAAAAGACAGCGAGCCTCGAGTGTAAGCAGCTGAGTCGCCAACTGGAGACCATCGAACGCGAGAAGACGCGGGAGATTGTGGCCCTGAGGGCGCAGGTCAATACGGCGTCGCCGAGAGTTGTAGTGGGTGATAATACCGAGGTGGGTTCTCTTTTTGGATATCCCATAAAAACTGTATTTATCTGAATATCCTTCCATTGCAGTCGATGGACGCGGAAACTACACAGAATAAGATCAACTTCCTGAATTCCATCATAGCGGATATGCAGCAGAAGAACGATGCGCTCAAGGCCAAGGTTCAGACGTTGGAAACCCTGCCAATGGATTTCACCCAGTGAGTGTGGCAGCAGCTCATGGGTTCCAAGACGCATTCTAAATAGAGTTCTGTTCCTTGCTTTTAGACCACATGCCTTTGATATGATAACCAAGCGACAGCCGGCACCGCGTCTCTTTTGCGATATTTGTGATGAATTCGACAAGCACGAGACCGAGGACTGTCCGCTCCAGGCTAGTGACGATCGGGACTACTCGCCGACGCCGTCCAGCGAAACAAACAATAATGAGAAAAAGGAACGCAAGCTGCCGCCCCCACGGAAATACTGTGAGAGCTGCGAGGGTGAGTGCTTCCAAAAGGAAAATTCTATTTCCAAATTAATGAAACTTTCTTTACCTTGCAGCCTTTGGCCACGACACCAGCGAATGCGAAGTTGATGATACCTATTAGTCATAGAACAATTTCCAAAACCCATTTATCTGTTTTGTTTTTTGGCTCTAACCGATTCGATGGAGATAACTTTTACCTCAGCAGAGCTTCAAACACTCGGAAAGCCTATTGCCTGCCTTTATGGCTCTGGCTCCGCTAACACTAACACATTCTTTATTTTGAAATGTGATGTTGAGTTTTATCTATATTTTAATTTGTTTATATTTATTCTACATGCTACGTCGATTAGTGCAAATTCCTTTGGTTGTTTTCGTAAACTTTTTGAGTGTAAAAATAAATTATTTTAAAATGAAAGGCAGTCGACCGTTGAGAGTTATTGCTTTTTATTGCTAAATGTACATTCAGAAGAGCTATAACTAGTCGCCACCCTCCTTCTTCTCCTTTATGGCGTCCTGGAATAGAATTTAAATAATTAATATTTGATAGAAGAAGTCGATCGATATTATTTGTTTTTGTGGAGTTTCTACAATGAAATAAATTGAATTTACAGAAGGGGCACTATGATAAAGTAGACTACTAAAGTAAAGACTACATTCATATAAAAATAAATAGAGCCCGAACTGAATAGAAGGAACTGTTGAAAAAAAACAGACGAATTACAGAAGCGTTTGTTTTCTATTATAATTCAAAATAGTTATAATAGATTAATAGCTCTATTAACGGAAAATTACTTAGGCGGAAATGTTTGTATTGCCATGCCTTATTTAGCCTTATTTCCTTACAACACGACTAAATAGATTTTTAAACCGATAGAAATCTACTTGACAGTTGACCCTAAGCAGGAGCATATGTGTACATATGTGTATGTTTGGTCTATGGGGTGTGATGCTCTCGCAAACTTTCTTTAGCTGTATGTTCCTCTTAAACACTTTATCGCCACAAACACAAAGTACAAATCTGGAACTCCAAAACTCACTTTAAAACGCTCTTCAAAAAGGGAGAGCTCGGCTAGCAGATCGGTAATAGCATTCATGAAGGCCTCTTGCGGCGAATATTCGGCAGTGGTCTGGATGCGTATGACGAACTTGTGCTCCAGGGGATGGGGAACCTTGTAGCCGGCAAACAAAACATTGGGATCCTTCAGCAGCTGACTGCATGATATAAATAGGCATTTTTTAAATGTTAAACAATGGAGAAATGGTATACACACTTGCGGATCATGTTGCCCAGAGTGTGATCCTCCTTATTGATGGTGAAAATCGCAGCATTTGTAACTTTTGTGTCCAGCTCTTTGATGATTCTGCCAAAGCGCCAAAACGGAAAGAGAAATGATAAACAGGTGTCCCTGCATTTGTTTCCCAAAGATACTCACTTCTTCTCGCCCTCGTAGAGCAGGAATGATTCGAATGTCGGCGGCGCATTCATTTTTAATGTGTTTCTATCTAGTTTTTGATAAAATTTGTAATTTGTTTATGACAAAATCAGCCGCACGCCAAACGCGAATGTCCAGTGTTGGTAAGTACCGCTATGGTGCTGCCACACCAGCCACGTTATAGCTATATTTGGCTATTTTTAAGTTCGACTGCTGGAAAATGTTTCATATGCTTGAGCTGGAAATTTGGTTTTTTAAAATATACTTATATTTTAATCGTATATATGTACAGATATGGGCAAGACCGCTACGCAAAAAACAATTTAACAGCTCTAATCGTGGGAATAATCTTGTCGAAATATACTGAAACATGCAAATTTCAGGAATGAAATCAATATTCTTGTTAAAGCCTAGAAAACATGTATTCCGCTACATGTATTCCGCTAGCGGCCGAGTGTGACCAGGTCTGCATCCCAAGATTAAGCCTAGTAGCAGCAGAATCAGGGTGTATATTCAAATGAAACAGATAAAAAATGTCTGCTAAACTACGTTTTTGTATTCGCTATGTTAATATTAGCATTTTTCAATTATAGCTCAGTACTCAGTTCGCGAAAAACTCTACGCGAACAGACAGGTTTGATATTCGTATGACACCGATAAAAGAAATGATGCTAGCAGAACGTGTTTGCTATCATTTAATACTAGAAAAGTATTTCCAGGTATTTGGTGGTATATTTCTAGGTACCAGCGGAATATATCGAATTGATATATTCCGCGCCTCAACAGGGTGGTGTGTGCGAATGTGTGTTTGTATGTACGATAACAAGCGACGCTATGGAGTTCGCAAGACAAAAAACAAATATTAAAAGATTGGCAGAATTTAGCGACGAGGAGATTATTCAGCTACTAAAGGAAATTGAGCAGAGGGAGTTTCTATGGAATTTGTTGGATAAGAAGCATTTTGATACGATCGCAACAAAACGGGCATGGCAGTCTGTGGCTGATAAGATGAATAGAGACAGTAAGTACAATTTAAATGAATTATAATGTAAATATATGCATGTACATATGTTTTCCAGGTGATACGTGCAAAAATGCTTGGAAATCTTTGAGGGAAAGTTACAGGTACCATGTAAAGAGAGCGACCAAGAGTAGAATTGCCGGGGGTGTCCCATTGCAGAACGGAATATCTATTGAAACGGTGGACTGGAAGTTTGCTCCGTACATGGCATTCTTGCCGGACCTTTCCTCGCAAAGGCGGTATGTATTGTATTTAATTTTATAATGCATGCATATTGCATATTCCCAATTCCACAGTCAGTTCGGCCTTTCGTTTGTATCCAAGTTTGAGGAACCGGATCTGCAGATTGACCATGACTACGACACGATCGTAACAGACGAAAACAGCTGGGTCGAGAGCGAGAAGGGCGTGGAGATAGAGCTGAGCGATGCGAGTGTCGATCCGTCTAACTCATATGTAAGTAGAATAGCTTATACAATTGATACGAATTCGTAATATAAAAACTATTGTTCACAGGAGACGCAATCGAAGCGAAAGAGGGTGGAGGATAACTCATCGACATCCCAGGTTATTCAGATTTTGGAAAAGATCGCCGACCAGCAATCTGGCGTGAGGCCCGCAATCCTTTATTGGGAATCGTGCCTACGAAAACTCCCTGAAACTGATGCTGAAAAGCTGGAGAGAAAGATGACAAAGTTCCTGCTCAACGAGTTGGATGCTCTTGACGATTAAGAAGATTTCTTCGTACTAATATTTAATTACTTAAGCTAGAATTACTTTGAAAATAAATTTAATTAAATGCAATTTTAATTAGTTTAATTTTTTTGGACGCCTTTGAAGCTTCATGTTGCCCAGCGGCCGACCCTTGCAGCCCTAAGGGCGACCGCCGCAACAGGAGCGGAGATCGTTCAAGACTGTGTGCGCCTGAATTAATGCATTTTCATCAATTGAATATCAAATGGGACTCGTGCGCATTCAAAATTGTTTAGTACCAGGTTCTCGACCGGAAACTGAAGATTTTCTGCTAATATCGCTTTTCCAAGCTTGCAATGGGAAAAATCATGCAGATCTCTCTCACTTCCTTGCGGATCGCTCGATGAATAAGCTATATACTTCATAATTACAGAGCATGTTGTCAAGGTTCCATCTGTTTCGTTTTCAGAAATGGATTTACTCAATGTTATCTGCACTTTTCCAGACTTTTTTCCATCGTCTACATTTTTACTTTTCGGCGTCGTCCCACTCCTCCTGCGACGAACAACAGTTTCAAAAACGTAAACAAAACACAGCTGACGGAGCTGCGTAACCGTAGGTCACACACCTGGTCACACTTGTCCGCTACAGAAGATACGGCACTGTTCGCTAGCAAACTCAGTTACAAAAAAACTGCCCGCGAGCAGAATCAGGATTGGTATTCGTATCAATAAAAGAAATGAAGAAAAGAAAAGCAGAACGGATCTGCTAGCGGCATTACGCAGATAGTACTCAGTTCCAAAAAAAAAAATGCTTATAGATACAGGAAAAGTATTTCATGGTATTTGTGGAAGGAAAAAAGTAGTTTTTTCAACGGTATAATTTCGGTATATTTTGTAAATGAGACGGTATATTTTGGTATATTTCTGAGGGTCCGACTGTTCTTTAATTTGCAAATTTTCGTACAACAACGCGCCAATGGCGCTGCACTCGCATATTTTCTAATAAATATAAATTTACAATATACTCTTCCAATATAAGAGACCATTTGAAGTGATTGGGCAGCAAAATGAGCGACATGAACGCCACGAACGCCACAACAACTGACGCCGAGGGCGAGGAGGTTAATACACTCGACCAATCGACAATAACCATGGTCGACGTGCTCGAGCAGGAGAAGGAAATGGAGGAAGAGTACGCCGCGGTGCTGGGCGCCTCCGATGAGAAGGCCTGCACCTATGCCAAGGGACCCATTCAGCGGCAGGCCTTGTATTCCTGCCTCACCTGCTGCCCCGAGGCACGCACAGATCTGGCCAAATGCGCGGGCGTCTGCCTGGCCTGCTCCTATCGCTGCCACGAGAATCACGAACTGGTGGAGCTCTACACCAAGCGGAACTTCCGTTGCGACTGTCCCACACTGCGCCTGGGTGGCGTCAAGCGCTGCTGCCTCAATCCTCAGTTGGAGGGACCTCAGCCGCCGAACGATGGAAATCTATACAACCAGAATTTCCAAGGGTTGTACTGCCAATGCAAGCGTCCGTATCCAGATCCAGAACGCACCACCGAGGAGGTGATGCTGCAGTGCGTCGTCTGCGAGGACTGGTACCACTTGCCTCACATGAAGGCTCCGGGGGCGTCCGAGAAGATGCTTGATTCGTGCAGCGAAATGATTTGCGACACTTGCATGGACAAGAATCAATTCCTACGCGACTACATTGGCCTGGCACTGCAGCCAGTCGAAGCGGAGAAGGAGGCCAAAGCAGAGGTGAAAGCGGATGGAGTCCAGGTCGACGTCGAAGCTGCTCCAAAGCCTGAGCAGCCAGAGGAGCCAGCTAGCAAGCGTGCCAAGCTCTCAACTGAGGATTGTCGTCGCCCCAATCCGACAAAGAAGCACCAGGGTAAGTGCATGCTCCAAAAACAATAAACATTTAATCAGAAAAACGCTCTCAACACTCAATACATGAAAAGCAAATCGGAATTCTTCTTGCCATCGCCCAAGTACAAGAATCCGTGCTTGTGAGAGTTGATCTTGTGGAAGAAGGTCATGCCCAGCCAGAGGCACGACTTGATCACGACCAGACGCTGGTTGCGCTGCAAGTTCAGGGCAAAGGCCTGTCCAAGCGGAATCACACAGTCAATCGTGTCCAGGAAGTCAATCGGATAGTTGTAGTCGCTGCGCTTCGACAGGTTCACCTTGAGGTCGTTGCGGGGCAGACGGTAGAGCTGGTAGTACGACTGGTTGTCCACCTGCAAGTTATCCAGGCCGCGAAACATTTGATTGGGTATAACGCGGCCGTCAGTCATCTTGTAAAGGGCACCGCGCGGACAGATGGCGCACTCCTCGGTTATGATGAACACAATGGCGGCCAGGCGCTCCTCCTCCTTCAACTTGACCACCTCCGGGCGAGTGATGGCCACCACATGATTGTCCACAATCTCAAATGTGGGATCCTATCGGACAATCGATCATGGTTTAACAAAAATGCGACTCCCCTCCTCCGGTTCGACACTCACCAACTTCACGTAGGTAATCAGGCTGGGATCCCCAATGAAAGCCTCGCGCGCCAATGTGGTGGCCTGAAAGATCTTCGGACTCTGGACGAAGGGCAGCAGCTGCCACTGAAACTGGTCCATGCTGTAGAAGTATTTGCGATCCTTCAGGCAGTCGTTGGTGTAGCCAAAGGCAATGTAGTAATCGTGCTTGGTGGCCGTGATGCGACCCCACAGATACATGCCCGAGAACCGATTGTCGTTCTGCAAAGCAATCAGCGAGTTCTCGATGAGGATGCGCTGCTCCGGCGACAGCTTCAGGCCGCAGTACATCAGGCAGTCCATGCCCTCAGTAAAGTACTCCAAATTCATTTTGTATTCTTTTCTGTAGCTTGGAAATTTAAATAAAATATGTTATGTTAGGGATAGAGCCCAAGAGTTTGGATAGACGTTAGAATACAAATATATAATGAATGTCCAGTCAGGACCTGCTTGATCGAATACATTTTGTAATTCTATTCCCTTGTTCCCGTTCCAGGTGCCGCCTTCTGGACCAACGACTGGCGCAAATCGCTTTGCACATGCACCGAGTGCCTGGCCCTCTTCAAAGAGTTTGCCGTGGAGTTCCTATTGGATGCCGATGATTCGGCCAAAACGTACGAGGAGCGCGGCATGAAGCGGGCCGAGGAGAACTCCAGCTACGAGCAGGGCTTGCGGGCCTTGTCCTCCATTGACCGCACCCAGCAGATCGATGCAATTACCGAATACAATCGCATGACGGATAAGCTGAAGGATTACCTAAAGGGTTTTGCCTTGAGAGACAAGGTCGTCACTCCGGAGGACATTAATGTTTTCTTCACCAGAATGCGCGATGAGAACAAGCCCAGTGTGGGCCAGCCGCATTTCTGTCGCTAAATTTGAGTCTCTATTGCCAGAAATACACAGATATAAATTATATTGTTCGGTTATAGTATTACCACACATTCCCCCATACATCAACATTGTAACATCATAAATTATAGTTTATTTCATATTTTATTACTATTATAATGGATTAATTTTGTCATTAACAACTACTCGAAACGAAACAAGACGTCGGGCAATGAGATTCGCATATCCCTCTCTCTCTATATATAAGATCTATGTACAATCTGCTCAAACAGAGTCATGTAATAGAGGTCTATATTGGCTGCATAATTGGAATATGTTCTCTGGCTTGGTTCCCCTGCATAACAACCGTCTAACAACATAGCTCTATTGATGGTTAAGTATATAAATAACATACAGACTAATAATTATTGTAATGATTGTTCATTTGCATGGCTCCAGCGCCACCCCCTCCTCCTCCTTCTCCATCTCCTGTTAGGCCCAGACTTCTGAGCGTTTCGTCCATACCTTGGCACAGATCGTTGTCCAGGTCCATTAACGTTCTGGACAATATCTGATCGCTGAAGGATTGATTCTGTACCTCCAACTGATGCTGAGGCTGAGGCTGCTGCGGGTATTGCTGATGCTGCTGATAATGCTGCTGCTGCAGGTGCTGCTGCTCTAGCTGGGTCTGTTGCAGGTAGTGCGGCGGCACAGGCTGAGACTCTTGGGGCAGGAACGTGGGCAGCTTGATGGCCTGATCCATTGGCTGGGGCGGCGTTATAGACGGTGGGTTCATTGTCCCCAGCTTGAGATTAAAAAAGTTATTGCTCATTATGTTGTTGTTGTTGTTGTTGCTGTTGTTGTTGATGGGTGTCATGGAGCCACCACTGAAGCCTGTCGGACTGCAGCCATTGCTCGCATAGCTCGCAGGCTCCTGCAGCGTCGTACCCATATCCAGGTTCTGATAGAGATTATTGTTTGGCCCGAGTCTCATGGGCGGAATGCCGTCCGTTGTGCTGCAGGTGGAGCGGGGCGAGGGCAAGTTGTAGTCCACCGAGGCGCACTGACTGCTGCGACTGTCTATGTTCATATAGGGGCTCTCCGCCTTAATCTCGTGCAGAAAGTACGGGCTGCCTCCCTCGTACATCATACCCATGCCGGGTGACATCTGTGGCGCCGGGGCGGTCGTCATCGTTATCTGCGGCGTCTGCACCACTGAAAAGGACACCCACAAATAAGAAGAAGGCTTTTGAGAACATGTGGGAGACCTTGGTATTAGGTTACAATGAAACGAAAGGTTAATGAACGCAACACGGCTATATGGCTATAAGGCTATAAGCATTTACATAATTGAGGCGAAACTGAGGCAGAACTAAAGCAATTTGGCAGAACTTAAAAAGGACACAAAGGCAAACCACAACATCAACTTGCTTGGGCGGCAGGCAGAGGGCAAAACTTACTGTCCGTCTGTCGTCAGATGTCTGTTCCATTTCGGTGTTGTGCCAGAGACGAAAGCTAGGGGAAAGCTGGGAAAGATGGGAAATAGCAACAAAAGAAATACCACGAAAGGCGCCTTCAAATGTCCTTAATGCCCTTAACGGACGAAACTTTTTTTCAAACGAGCATTTACTTATGATAGATTGAACAGAAATAGGTCATATGGGAAAACGCTTGGGTCAAGCAAAACACATTTTGGAGACCCATCGAAAGGTCTTGACATAGAAATAAAAATAGAGATAAAGAAGATGCGTCTTCAAAGAATGGTTTTAGGTATTTTTAGGGCTTTAATGATATTTAAGGTAGTTTAGCGAATAAGAGACCTCTATTATATTTTCCCAACCATTTCAACAACTCCTTGATGTATTCGAAGCCCGAATAAACATTAAGAAGATTTTACTTTGCAATAATCCTAAGAATTAGAAATTAATTTGCAAGGTGATAACTGAATTTTACCCAACATTTTTATTCATCAAATTTAAATACAATATGAATGTGTAGGACAAGCATCATCAACCTGGTCGGCCCTCAACGAATTAAAATCCATACAAAAAACCGGCAAGCCTAAAATTTCCAACAACAATTCAACCTATTGGTCCACAAGGTATCAGCCACATTTGCTTACCTACATAAGTATGTATGATATTGTATGATCTATAAGCTCTAAAACATTGTTCATCTACTCCCAATGTCGATCGTTTAATGAGTGTGCGTGTGTGTATGTGTGTGTGTATCTGTGTGAGGTGTCTATAGGAACTAGGTAGATGTAAAGAGTATGATCTCGAAACCTAAACCAGCACCAAATGGAAATGCGAGAGAGAACTTACAGGACGTTTTGGACTGCTTGGCACTCTGATGGAAATCAGAGAAGCCGGGGAAAGTCCTCTTAAGGTTCTCGATGGCCTTGGCTGCCATGTGGCGACTGTTCTGGGTTAGGGTTTCTATAAAGATATTCGGATAGCACGATTAGAAAGGCAAATGTTTTTCTGTGCGCTCTCATCGTGGACTAAACTAGTAAGTGGGTGGAGGATAAGCGTTAATTAATACTGAAAAAGAAAATGGCTATAAAATATACATATGTACGAGTATGTACGAGTAGTTCTGTTTTTGTTTTTGTTTTGTGGTAAAACTATTGCAGTTTTTGTGCTGCTTCGGGTAACTGATTTGGTTTATCCTTGACGGTATTTAGTGGCTCTGTGGCCGGTTTCATACAATCCAAAGGGGTGCCTGTACCGTACCTTATTCGAATAACTTCAAAAATGTTGTCTGCTTTCAGGTACCAGGTTTCGGGGTAACATTTGTGTTTGGTAGCATGTAAATATTGTAAATATTGGAGGGATACAAATCTTCGCCTTGGTCAATTTAGGGGTTTCTCCCTTTTCCTGCATTCAATGTTTCTTCTTTCGCAGATACGGAAAGATACCTTTTATATATACCAGTTTTGTTCCGTTTTGTTCAAATCAGTTACCCGAAACCCACTTTAGCCCCGCCCAAGCTTCACTGTAAGCCATTGGCCTCGGCCAGACGTCGCGCTATTTCGTCGGCACTAAGGAAATCCGTTGCCTCTGCCCCGCCCGGACCATCATCAGCAACAGCTCCCGCCTGGTCACCGCCACCGAATGGCGGCTCCGGGGACTTGCTGGTGTAGAGGGCAAAGTGCTCGGCCTCGGAGAGATCCACGCTGGGATCGAGGACAACGCCGTAGGCTCCCTCGCACAAGTTCCGGATGCTCTGGCGGTCGGCAATGGCCACCAGCTCCATATTGCCATCGCTGATGGGTATGTCGGCCAGCTGCAGTGTGCTCAGGGTCTTCCGGTCCAGCGGACGACCATAGCTGAGGGTGCTGGCATTCGAGTAGCTCTCGGGCCGGAGCAGGCTGTTCTCGCTGTCGCCGCCCTTCAGGGGGATGTGGATGACGTCTGCATCCAGGTAGGCGGGTCGTTTTCCCGACACACTGCTCGAGCTGCGACCCACTGGACGGCCACTGCGAGCGGCGCTTCCGCAGTTGCTCGGCGGCTGCATGGACCGGCTGGAGCTGCGATTGGGATCGCCCAGGGAAAAGTGCGCAACACTCGGCTCCCTGCTGCCGGTGGGTGTCGTGGCCTTGGAGCTGCTTCCGAGCTGCTTGCTGGGACTGCCGCCCACCGCGAGGGACCCTTCCTCCTCCTCGGCCCTGCTCTTGCGACGCGAGAAGAAGCGCGAGAAGAATCCCTGCCGCTTCTTGGGCGAGGCACTCGGCGTCGACGTTGGCTGCCGCTTGGTGGGGCTCTGGTCGGGCGTGCGCATTATGATGATGGGCGAGGGTGTGGTCCTGGCGGAGCTGAGGCTCCCGTTGCGCGACCGATTGATCGATCCATCGCTGACAATGCTCAGATCCTGGGAGTTCCTCTGTGGCTTCGGCGGCAACGGCGGCAGGCGCTGATCGGGATCCGGCGAGGGTGTACGCGGCGGCACCTGGGGCAGTGTGGGCGACGGCGGCGTGGCCGGGGTCAGGGCCGCATTCACTTTGATCCTCGGCGCTGGGGGATTCGTCAGCACCACCAGCTCGGCCTCATCCATCTGGCTGAAGGGATTGGTGGGGGCGTATATCTGCCTGGACGAGGCAGTGTCCCTGGGTATGTCCACGGGATTGTTGAAGGCTATCTGCAGGCTCGTGTACGTGGCCGTCTCATCAAAGTTCTCATCGAGGTCCACCGAGGCCTGGGCGCTGGCCGACATCAGCTCGGGTTCTTTCTGCTCCTCCCGCTCCCGCTCCCGCTCCCCTTCCACTTCATTTTCGAATTCCTCTTGAGGTTGAGGTGCGGCTCCTCCATCGGCTTCTGGCAGCTCATTGAGTGCCGGATTCTCCAGGGTATCTCTGCGGGAGCCGGCTCCCTCATCCCCCTCCAGCTCGTCCAGCTGATTCGTGATGGTAGTGTTGGCCGTGAGGCTGCTCACATTGGTGAAGGCCGTCTGGGCGGTGCTGTTCGAGAGGGTGGGCGTGTCCCCGTTCTCCACGGTGAGGCTGTCCGTCCGCCCAAACTCGCTGCTCTTCATCCACTCGGTGATCTTGTCCACGTTGTTGAGGGGACGCGGCTGCAGCTGCGGATGCTGCAGGATCTCCTCCATGGGCGTCGAGGTCTGGGTGCAGTCATCGGCCAGCTGTGGCAGCAGCTGCGGCACCTCCAGCTCGATCTCCATGTCCGGTTCGTTGTCGTTGTCCGTGTACTCGGTCATTGTGTTGCCATCCGCATCGTGCGACTCTCCGCGCTGCTGCAGGTGCATCAGCTGCTTTTTTACGGCGATCTCAAAGTCGTTGAGAGTGCCCGAGCTGGGCTGGTCATCCGATGAGACCGTGTTGTTCTCGTCCTCGTTGAGATCGAGCGGTGGACACGAGTACTTGGTGGCTGTCGTCTCGCTATCTAGGGAAAGTATCTGCTGGAACACGTCCATCTCCTGCCTACGCTTCAGCTTGCGCTGCAGCCGGGCAAAGGTTACTATACCTGGATTCGGGTAGTACTCGAACTGCAGAGGGGCGCTCGTCGCTCCATCCGAGGGTCGCACCAGCTTGAGCTCCACCTGCAACAGAACAAATACAGCATATAAAATACAGAATCGAATGGCTTTTTCGGGTATACGACTCTCACATTAACACTATGTGTGATCTCTGGGTTCCTGTAGCGCGGCGTCTTGAAGGCAATGGCCATCTGCTTGAACACATCCGTCGCTGGCTGGAACTCCGCCTTGGCGTGCCACAGCTCCCGGCCATCGTCGTCCGTCTCGTAGAAGCGTATCTCGATGTCGTCCTTGGATATCTTCTCGCAGAGCATAATGATCTCATCGCCGCCACTGACCTTGGCCGAGCAGCTGCACAGGCGGCAGATAGTCAGCTCGTTGCTCTTGCCGTAGATCGGGGAGGACACAATTGGCTCCAAGGCCGTGACCTTGTTGGCGACTGTGATGAAGGCCTGGTAGCAGAGGCGCAGCTCATACCGATTGATCTTATCGATGTGGTCTTTGTGATCGAATTTGGCTGCCAAGCGGAGGGGAAAGATATCGGTTTAGTGATAGTTTAGGCTAATTTTGGGGTATACCTACCGCCGAAGGGATCCACATTCCGCTGTTCCCGTTCCAGCAGGGAGTCGCGCATCTCCAGTTTCTTGGCGCATTGGATGCCCACCTTCTGCAGCACCAGACGCCGCTCCTCCGGTGGCAGCTTTTTGCTGTACACACCCGACTTGCAGTAGTCGGCCTCCTCCTTGCTGACCAGCCAGTGCGGATGCTGGCGGTAGGGCTCGTCGCTCGTCACGCACGACACGACCACGGTGACGGGGCCATCCCAGTTGCACACCTCGATGGTGGGGAAGGTCTTGCCCGTCTCCGCGCTGGAGCTCATGCCGGGTATGGAGCCAGCCGTGCGTCCTTCGCACTTGTAGCGAAAGCGGATTATGCTGTTCGTTGGCTCCTCGATGATGCGAAGGTGCGGACCCGTCTTGGCGCTGGCCTTGGGCTTTGCCGACGTCTTGGGTGTCGGTGTCCGGTTCTGTATCTGGCCCAGCGGCATGGGCGATGGCATCACCGGCTGGGACGAGGACCGATGGAATAGCTGAGGCATATTTGCACCTTCCGCACCGCCGTTCACCTCCATGCTGGCATTGATAATTTCCTCTACGGGTGGGATGGGGGTAGGGGGTAGTGGGTAGCGGGTGTGGGCAGTGGAAAATAACATGAAAATCAATAAGTCAGAATGCCAGAAACAATTTAGCGCAAAAACTAGAACATGATGGGACCGACCGAGGCTTCGAATGGCTTGCTAAATTCTCGGAAAAGTTTACTTTCCCTCTGTCAGATGAAATATATATTAGACCCGTTTCCTTTGATTCCGTTGGAGTATTCGCAGACTTCTGAGGGACAGACTACCAATTATACTCTGTCTTGCATTCTAGTCTTTCATTTGTATAATCCCAGAGCTCTATTCTGCTCCGTATCTGTACTGTATACAGATGTATATTGTATACGTATTTTGCGTATACGTAACGTACGTGTGGGCATGGCATTAGAATGCTATTGTTTTCAAGGGGTCAGGATGGGCCGGAGCTAGTGGCCTCCTCTGTGGCTCGTTCCTCTATTTGTACTTATTATGACTAGATGTGGCTCCGACCACCACGATGACGAGTTCTGACGTCAAATGTTGGCCAGCAATTTGCCAGACTTATTGTGGCACTTTGGATTGTGATTTTCTGTGTGTTGCTGCCACAAGCGGCACGCACTAAGCCGCTGGCAATAGCAACCAACGTTGTTCAATTAGCCACTAAAAATCGGATGCCCATGCCCAGCCCATGCCCTGGCCTAATTAGGCGCATTGTCGATTGACTTATGCCTCCAGATTATTCATTAGCCAGCACTCTTTCGGGGCATTGGGGGGATTATTTGCTCCTTGTTTATATTAATTAGGATTAGAACTAGTGTGTGAGATGTGCCATAAATTGATGGCTGCTTATACATACGTAAATCGCCAAGCAAGTCTGTATCTGTATCCATTGGATGCCGCTGTTGATTGCCTGCAAATAAAACCAATGATAGATTGCCATTAATTTTTCCATATTCCCCCCCTTTGATTTGTGCGTAATGATAGATTAGCATTAAATGTCGAAACATACTGTATCAATTTTGTTTCGGATTTGGGATTGATGAGCAAAATGTATTTTATATTTAGCTCGAAGCATCGAATCCTATGAATTATACATGTATGTAATACACATCTTTAATTGCAATTGTTTCGAGTTCTAGGGGCAGGCAGCATGTACTTTAAAAACAGGGCGAATATTCTTTAGAATATTCCCTATTTAGATTAGTTATGTTATGCCCACATAGTGGAAGATCCCATATAGAAGCATGAGTCCTATAAGAATCGCATTTAATTAATGGAATTCCGCAAATGGTTATGATTGACGAGAGTCATGTAGAAATATAAATTTTTTAAAACTACTAAAAATTAAGTATTTCCAAGGTACAAACAGCCCCAAATCTTTTAGAAAATTTAGGACTGATGACAGGCTTTTTATACCCGGTACTCGAAGAGTAAAGGGGTATATTAGATTTGTGCAAAAAATTAATGTGTGTAACACCCAGAAGGAAGCGTTTCCGACCCCATAAAGTATATATATTCTTGATCAGCATCAATAGCCGAGTCGATATAGCTATGTCTGTCTGTCCGTCCGTCTGTCCGTCCGTCCGTCTGTCCGTCTGTCCGTCTGTCCGTCTGTCCGTCTTCATTAGCGCCTATAGCTCAAAGACCATAAAAGCTAGAGGAACACAATTTTGTATCCAGACTCCTGTCCTTTCGCACTGTTACAAGTGTATTTCAAAATTTCGCCCCGCCCCCTTCCACCCACTCCAAGGACGAAAATCTGTGGCAGGCACAATTTTAAAGATACGGGAAAACCAAAAACGCAGAATCATAGAGAATGAGCATATCTATCAGATTGTTGAATCTGGATCAGATCAGATGATAAATATAGCTACAATGAAGAAAACCATTTCGAAATGCATCGTTCCCTCTCGCTCTCTCTCACACACAGGGGTAGGCGCTATGCCTGATCGAATTTTTTGACGCCTAGTTCTCAGAGACTATAAGAGCTAGAACCACCAAACTTTCTATCCAAGCTCCTGTTATATCAAACCGAGACGAGTTTGTTTTAAAATTTGGACACGCCCCCTTCCGCCCCCACAAAAGATGAAAATCTACAATTTTGAAGATACGGGAAAACCAAAAACGCAGAATCATAGAAAATGACTATATCTATCAGAGTACTGAATTTGGATCAGATCGGATCATAAATATAGTCAGAAGGAACAAATGAAATTTCAGTGGCCTCCCAAGCGCAGACTGATTCCCTCTCTCTCTCGCACACAGCCGTGTATGTATATGTAGGAAGTATATAAAGACATGTAGAAAAGGCAGATGTAAAAAAAGTATGTAAACAAATATGGAAACATTTAATATATAAAAATCTCCGAAAAGGTTGACTTAATTTTTGTTTGTCTTTTTTGGCTAAAACTAAATTTATCCCTTTTGCGAACATGTAATAATGTATGTACAAGCTCACATACATATATACTGACTGAGTACCGGGTATAAAGTAGAGCCGCGGCGTAGACGCGGCTCACAACGTTCCCCCTCGTTTTTATTATTTTTTTCTGTTTAAAGTACTTCTTTCAATTGAATAAACCTTCTCTTGAATTAAAAAGGGAAAACTTAGTTCAGAAATGAACTGTCATGATTTAATTGATAATCTCACAAATACGGATGAATTCTGGAGAGTTTTATTGCAGTTGGGGGTAAGCCCCCAAACATTTTGAATGAGCCCAAAGTACGATCGCCAGTTGGTAACCAAACCAACTGATTTATGTCCCATATGTCAAGTGTTTCACTATCTCTGTTCTTTTTTTTTATTCACCAAAAATACGTATTTCTGATAACGAAATCTGGTGTTAAGGTTCACAATCAAAAGATGGCCTTTAAAAGAAATCTATTTACATGACCTCAAACGTCTCGTTGACAACATTCTTATCAACAAAAGTTGCAATGGCATATATAGTAGTTTATGCTAATCAATTTCCATGAAAATCCCCTGAAATGGCCAAAATAGGTTTGGCATTCGTTTAATCATAGATTTTATTGCTTTGACAAAAAAAGGGGTGTACATTTCTAGGGGCAAGAAATGTTGTAGATTCGTGGAAAAGATAGCCGAATTGTTGCCTCCACAATCATCTTATCATTTTTAAGAGCTATTACTTTTAAATTCTGGGAAAAGAAAACTTTCAAATGGGGCGGGATCTGCGTGTGGATCCCAAAAGTTTGCACTCAAAAGCTGGTTGATATGATCTTTCTTCATCATCCTTCGTTTCCGGTTTTATTGTATCTGCAGAATAATGCATGAAAGGAGTAGATACTCGTGCCACATAGCTAGCTGTTTCGTAGTATCTCTTTGCTGTTTTCTATCTTCCGAAGAGATTAATTTGTCTCAATTTGTTATTTATCTTATCCATATTGTTTTATTGTTCTTTCATGATTAAATCATAAAATATAAAGCAAATTTTCCCAGCCAACAGCTTATAAATATCCTTGGCATTTGCTACCACTCTCTCTTTTTATACCCGGTACTCGAAGAGTAAAGGGGTATATTAGATTTGTGCAAAAAATTAATGTGTGTAACACCCAGAAGGAAGCGTTTCCGACCCCATAAAGTATATATATTCTTGATCAGCATCAATAGCCGAGTCGATATAGCTATGTCTGTCTGTCCGTCCGTCTGTCCGTCCGTCCGTCTGTCCGTCTGTCCGTCTGTCCGTCTTCATTAGCGCCTATAGCTCAAAGACCATAAAAGCTAGAGGAACACAATTTTGTATCCAGACTCCTGTCCTTTCGCACTGTTACAAGTGTATTTCAAAATTTCGCCCCGCCCCCTTCCACCCACTCCAAGGACGAAAATCTGTGGCAGGCACAATTTTAAAGATACGGGAAAACCAAAAACGCAGAATCATAGAGAATGAGCATATCTATCAGATTGTTGAATCTGGATCAGATCAGATGATAAATATAGCTACAATGAAGAAAACCATTTCGAAATGCATCGTTCCCTCTCGCTCTCTCTCACACACAGGGGTAGGCGCTATGCCTGATCGAATTTTTTGACGCCTAGTTCTCAGAGACTATAAGAGCTAGAACCACCAAACTTTCTATCCAAGCTCCTGTTATATCAAACCGAGACGAGTTTGTTTTAAAATTTGGACACGCCCCCTTCCGCCCCCACAAAAGATGAAAATCTACAATTTTGAAGATACGGGAAAACCAAAAACGCAGAATCATAGAAAATGACTATATCTATCAGAGTACTGAATTTGGATCAGATCGGATCATAAATATAGTCAGAAGGAACAAATGAAATTTCAGTGGCCTCCCAAGCGCAGACTGATTCCCTCTCTCTCTCGCACACAGCCGTGTATGTATATGTAGGAAGTATATAAAGACATGTAGAAAAGGCAGATGTAAAAAAAGTATGTAAACAAATATGGAAACATTTAATATATAAAAATCTCCGAAAAGGTTGACTTAATTTTTGTTTGTCTTTTTTGGCTAAAACTAAATTTATCCCTTTTGCGAACATGTAATAATGTATGTACAAGCTCACATACATATATACTGACTGAGTACCGGGTATAAAGTAGAGCCGCGGCGTAGACGCGGCTCACAACGTTCCCCCTCGTTATACGTATGTATATCCTACCCAACCTTAGGACTTCCTATGCGGCTTCTCCGCACACCCCCCCACCTCCTGTTATGTAAGCCGCATCGATCAAGGTTATCAGTGTTATTCGCTGTTGTCTGGGATAATAACAATGACTGTGTAATGTGTATTTAATAGTCGTATCCATAAAAAGGCCAAACCAGTTACTGGCCCCTTACTGGCTCCCCCATTCAGCTCAGCCACTTTCCGGCAAATGCAGCCAACATATGTCTGAAAGTATTTTGCATTTTCTGAACATAATTCAACTTTTCCCCAAGCGAAAGGAGAGCACACACACACACATACAGTTTGCACATGTACGGATATAATCCAGCAAGAAGTCTCGCCTCAGAGACAGCCTATTTGTCTAAATGCCAAATGCTGGCGTCAAGCTCACCCACACACACAGACTCGACTGTACAGTAGCACTCACACGCACACTCACACACACACTCGTACACGTGGGCTTGAAAAATTAGCATATGTTAATTTTGTTTACATTTATAGCATTGCAAAAACAATTTGTACGCCACTGGATTTTGATACCCATTGCTCGTGGAGGAGCAAAGGGTGTGCCATATTGGATTAGATTGCTGCGATAATTTGTTGCTAATAATTGCCCATCAAATATCTGTCTCTTCGATTATAGCAATTAAGTTTTAAAATAAAATCACTCAATCCGAGAACGACAAGCGAAACGGGATCCGCAAGAATAGTTACTCCTTATCTTCTTTTATCTTTGTTTCATAGAATGTTACCTGTAAAACAGGACTTCAACCGTTTTAAAACAAGATAAGAACAAAAGTTAAATGCGTTTTTATTATTTTTCCCACCAATTTTCAACTTCTGTATTGTCCAAGCTGTCGGAGTTTGTTTAAAGCATACTCCATATTTGTAGTCCAATGCCTGCAAATTGAGACTCTAGTATATTTGTAAATCTTTTTGAGATCAACAAATAAACCAAAACATCATCCCTATTGGTATACGTATTATTACAAATAATATTATTTCACTTGGCAACCCAAATACTAGTATTCCGTGGCAGTAATTCCTTAATTTGCTCTTTCAGAACTATCCAAGTTTCTATTGAGTTCAAAATAAATCCAAATAAAGGGGTATCCTCTCGTCAGTGGAGCTCATTCCCGTCCGTTTCGCCGCCTTTGCAATTCTCACCACACACATTCTCACACACACAGTGACACGCTGAGAACAGACGCATCCTACAGCTTTTGTTTACGGACCACACGACGCTTTATGGGTCCTACCTCTGTCCAGGCAGGCTCCCACCCACCCACACGTGTGTCGAACATCTCAACTGTGTAATAAGCGAATATGGGTCGACAGCCAAAACAACTAACAGAAACGAAGGCTGGCAACGGGGTCGAAGCTTTTGATACCCTGGCAGATTGATTATCAAAAACAGGCACAAAATTACATTGTTTGTAGCTAATGCTTCTATTTTTTCCCTTCTAAATATATGCTCAAAATCAAAGTGCCTTCGACAAGGGTACCACAAGAGCGATACGTTGCCAGCAGCGGCTTTCGACAACCGGCAGGCGGCGCAATGACATCAGGAAACTTTTAAGTAGATGGCGCTAGCGGCTAATGCTGCCGACAGCGGTCTTAGCTCTGCTAATCCCACCCTGCACTCCCACGCCCACTCATCACCCATCCACTCACCACCCACCCATCCACACATACTGGGCATTAGGGTTTCCAGGCGAGGGTCATTAACTGGGGTCATACGGGGTTTAAACTGTTGTGTAACGGGGTAGCAAGAAGTTGGGAGAAAAGAGATATCGATTGCTGCTCGCTCGCAGGCTTAAATAATAAATCAACTCAAGTGTGATGCAAGCCACAAAAGCGGAGACCGGTATAACAATAAAGATATCTACGAGTGCGCGTACGGGCACGAGTATGTACGAGATACGTGTTCACTGTGCAGGGTATAAACAGTTCTACGGTGACATGCCCACCTCCCATGCCAGGGGCTTGCATGTGGAAGGGAGTCGCAAAAAGGACAAGGCTGCAAGTACTTTTATAAGAATGACTGGACATTTTTCTGGGAATTCTCACAGTGCACACCTATCGAACATTCAGTATACAAATTCTTTGAATAACATCTTAAAGCTACCATCAGCCGTGCTCTTGCCAGAGCGTACTTGTGTTGAGCCCCAGCACGCTCTCAAAAAGTATGACAGTTTAATTAAAATCCAAAAACAAGAGATAATCCTGTATGATCTGTGGCAGAAAACTCTCTCCTGTACTTGCAGTTGTACAGTTGCGAAAATCAGAATGTAACTCATATTCGTGGAACCGAAGGAAGAAGCTATGCTTACTCGTTAGTTTCGCTTAGAGAAATAATCCCTTTCGCATGGTTAAAAGTTCTTAAATTAGCTGACAGAATTCGCCGACAGTGATTTGCCTTTTTGGTTTAAGTCCTCTTGGAGCTCAATGGAGCAACGGAGATAAATATAAATATAGAACGCATGCTAATTAGCCCTTCTTCCCTTTATCACACTTTGGCCACCGCCAAAGGACATATGTATTTATATTTAGGAATATTTATTAGCATCATTTGTGAATAAGAAGGAAATTAATGCACATAGTCTTTTAAATGTATTCAAGGCATTGAAAGCGTTCTTTTTGGCCTTGAAGCATTAAATGTATTAATATTCAGTTGGGTTAAGGCAGAATTTTATATTTTAACCCAACTTAATCCAACCTAATCCTCCTTTTATTTTCTGAATTTCATAAATACTTATTTGAAGACTTCAAAGACTCTCCAAGTTAATTGCAAATTTTTCGATATTTATTTTAAAGTGTTCCTTAATACGATTCTCAAGGGTTCGTTCAGTCTCAGTTGAGTGGTTGGTTAATCCTAGCTACCGGTTACTGTTTTCTTTCATGCATTCTTCATTCTTTATTTTCCGAATTTCCACTTTTATCCTTGAATATCAATATTCCTCTCACACATTTTTCCTGCTCTCTGCAGTGTACTCGTAATTTGTAGATTTCATTAAGTGCCCCAAATGGAAAAGCGCGCAATTGCTTGGCTCATCCCAAGCTTCCTTTTACTTTTCGTGCTCCCACTCAGCCCACCTCCCCCTTCTCGCTATTGTGGGGTCGTCTAGCCCTCAGCTACTTCCTTCTCAATTTGGGCATAACTTAAGCTGAATAATACTTTAAGACAGGCCACGGCAGGCCAGAAACTCAGCGCGGGAAATAACGCACAAATTTAATTCGCATTTAGGTCGGTTTTTTTTTTTTTTTTTTTTTGGCATTAAATGGAGTGGGAAATGGAAATTTCTGGCGACATAAATCAGAGCCACAAATTGATGCATAAATAAACCGAAAAGCGAAAAACAAAAGGATGTCTAAAGGACTAGGAAGAAACAGCAACAACAAAGTGAGCTAGGTAAAACGGAATTGTTGAACAAATGTTAATTAAATGTTGTCCAAAATAGATTCGATTCGAAATGCAGATATCAGCCTGGTAGGAGAGTGGTTCGAAATTGCTGGTTTCGAGTTACGCCGAAAGTTTTGAATTACTCCGGCAATGTATTGGGGTGTATTAGCAGCAGGACACACATTTCAGTAGCTAGCAGCTTGTCACGTGCTCAATCGATTGGAAAATCGCGTTCTGAACCGAAAATAAACACACAGCTAAATAGAAACGGAAGTGGGCTGAAACGGGGCTGGGCTGGGGTGGCCGTGGAATAGGAATAGGACCCCAAAATGCCACCTCCATACCTCCATACACTTCACTCATCGACTGATGGCCTAATCACACACTCAGTCACACACACTCACACTTTAGCACAGTGGTTGTGCTTTACAAACTTCAACATCAAACACAGGCAAAGCAACGCAGAAACGATCAAGGCGAGTGTTCCGACTGTGGGGTACCCTGTAGGATCTGATTCTGAATATAATTTCATTGGAATGAATGCCTATCCAAGGATCACTCTCTGAAAGGGATGAATAGCAGAATATCTTAAATATCCTAAAAGTATGAACTCTGGTGTTCAAAGAGCCCAGCGATGGTGACCCCAAACTTCTTTTGTTCAGCCTGGCTTTAATTTTGATCCGATGGCAGTGTGTTTTTGCCTTTAAGTAGATATTATTCTTTTTTATGATTTTGCATTTTCGCCTTTCTCGTGTCTTGGGAATGCCACTAAATTTCCGCAAGGGAGAAGTGGTGCGTTTTTCTCTTGTTTTGCTGGATAAAGATATATTCGTTCTTACTCTTATGTAGATATTTATCGAGAGCTTTGAGCTCCATACACCCTAGTGCATGGCTAGTCCAGCCTTGGTATCTGAATTATACAGGGTGGCAACATTCTATCTCCCTTTCTCTCCCATTGGCACCTCAAGTGCTTAAGCTGGCATGCGAGTGTGTGCGTATGCGTATGCGTTTGTGTGCGTGACTGGGCCTCCCTTTGAGCCAGTGTTGGCGTTGGTGCTGAGTGCCTGTGCCCTGCATTATATTCCATATACTCGTACTCGTTCCATTCCCTTCTGTTCGTATATGTTATATATATAGAAGAAATTAAATTCAAATAAAAAGTTTCCCCGAAACAAATTCCGCCTGTCACCAAAAAGTACGAATGGCATCTTCTCGGGCGAAGAAACAGAAAAGTTGACTTGGAAAATCAATAAAGAAAATTATGGTTACTCCGCGAGGTGCTCCTTCCCCATAGAGTGTCCTTCATATAGGGTCTAACCACGCTGTCATTTGCAGCAAATCCAATTGGCCTTCTGTATTTGATGAATATACAAATATCTAAGGTCTGTTTGCTTTTTGGTCTCAGACTTTGTTTAACCTGTGTGCGGTTGGCACTCGAAAGAGGGGAAGGGCATGGAAATAAGTTCAAAAGTGCTCACTCTACTGTGAATTTACATTAATTTCATTCTTTTGATATGAAGACATGAACTTGTGCTCGATCATGTCGGGGTCACCCATTCACTTAACTCGATTATTTTCTTAAACTCGGTACGCAAACGGTTCAGGGTTCACTTCAATGAAATTTAAGGAGGTTCGAAGAAACGAGAAATCTTTAAACGAAAAATTATAAAAATGGATCACGCGTTGTTTCAGCACCTGCCTTTCGAACGCTATTAATGCTGAAGCAATGCGCTTTTGGGGCATACTTTTAGGATGCATACCAAGATCCTATTTCAATATTCTCTGAGTACCGGGTATCTTAGTGTCGCGATGCGTACGCCGTGATTGAAACGTTTCGACTGTCTTCAAATGTATTTTGTACATTCTATATATTAATACCAACTAAGGATCTTTTTTTGTTTGAGTTGAACGAAAAATAAGTCCCTTAGACGTACATGTATACGTACTGTGTGGACCCGTACTCTTGGCCAAACTCTTTTTGCTCATTTTCTTTGCTAGCAAACCGAGGAATAGACCACACATAATTGAATCTGTCTCCCATTGAGTGCAATATTTTGTGTGGTTTTGATAGCTTATTGATTGCTACCGGATTTTCCTATGGAAAATTGTTCTCTAATTTGTGGAGACAGCAGGTCCAAATGGATATTCATGCATTAGAGTGAGGAGCTTCTTTTATTCCTTGCCATTTCCATCTCCACCCAGATGCAAGTTGCTGCCTCTGCTCAGGTTTTCCCAGCACCTATCTCTGGTTAATCCCAGAAGGGAGATTGCTTAACTGTACGATTATGTAGATCGGGGAGTGTGCCCAGTGTCCAGTGTATGAGGAGATAAGCTCTTATAAAATATATGTACATATATAAATGTCTACAATTGTCAGTGAGTTGAGGGCATTCGCCATATAGCGTGGAATAAAATTTCCGTTTTTGCTTCCATAATGAAAATATCATTGAAAAGTTGTTCGGTTTTCGGTTTTCGTGTTTCGTATTTTGTTTTCATTTGTTTGCTTTTGTTGGCATTTTATTTCGTATGCCGTGCCACCTGAAAACTGTTAATGTGCGCAACTAATTAAAAAGCAATTAATTCTCTCACATTTTCCGGTTACATTTGGCTTCTTCATTCAACACGCTCGTTCCCCTGCCGGTACACAACAGAACGGAGCAGAGCAGAACAGAATGGAACGGAATGGAACGGAACGGAGCACAACCTGTGAGGAGCGTCAGCAAAAGTTAAATTATACACAAAATCGATTTTCATGTCTTTTCAAGCAAAAATCAAAGGAATAGAACATATTTCGCAGTCAAGTAAATAATGCTGAGAGTAACCAAAGGCATTCTCAGAATGCCAAACCAGACCACACCGGACCAGACCACACCAGACACCCGGCTAGGTCATGCCAGGCCAAAGAAAAGCCAGCGAAGCGTTAGACAAATTTCCATTCTAATGGCCAAGACACACAGCTACTCGTACACACAAAGAAAAAATTAAAACCGAACAAAACACTCGACACGCGATGCCCAAAAATCGAAGAAACCGCAGCATTTAATTATTTTGCGATAAAACTTTTCACAATTCAATCAATTCAACATTTTCAGAGTCTGTCAGTCCCACCACATACAACGTGGCGTATGCGTGTTTTTGTATTTTTTTCTCTATGTCTGAAACAGAGGCTGGATATGAGATGACAGATCATGGAAGAATTTGGCTAGACGAACAGTTTGTGGGAAATATTCCGCTGAACGGAAATTGGAGAGCGAAGCGAAGGAAAGATAAATATGTACAACGAATGAATTTACTTGTTTCTTGTTGAGTTGTACATATGTAATACATATTATGTATGTATGTACGTTATTGTGGATCAGTGTAGATTAAAGTAGGATTTAATATTTTATCTAATATGATTTAACATGAGTGCTAAAAGCTTCCTTGGCAGACCCATAGAAAATTTGTGTGTATTCTCTGAAGGGTTTCAAATTAGTTTTCTGCTCAATAGAGCTGTACTTTTATGGAACTATTTGGAACGGAAAATTTCCACAGGGAAATGTCAGTTACCTACTCGAATTGGATAATTTTCTACCACTCTTTGCGCCAGAATCGCATTACACTCAAAGGGTTTTTTTGTAAACGATTCCATGAAGTTACCAAATCGATTTCATTAACCGAGTTTTTACAGAAAATTGAAGGAATGTTTAACGAGGTGTTGGGCATATAAGATTCCCATTTAGCGGATGGGCTTTAATTTTTCACTCAACCAAACTCTGTCAGCAATGGTACCCAGATGGATACTGATACCGTTTGACCTATAATCGTTAAACCACAAGTGCTTATTCCTCAGTTCCACCCACAACACGCCCTGCCACAGCCCCCGTGTGACCTTCGTCCAGGCGTTGGCATTTAATTTCCAATAACTTTCAATCCGAACACCGAACACCATCTGAACAATATAAATGGCAAAGTTATATCTGCAGGCAAGGGTATATGATACCTTGTACATATGTATGCACATATGAATCCCACGACTCTATGTGGTACATATGTAAGCAGAAGGTGTGAAAAGCGTGTGTTTTGTTTGGGTTTTTCTTTCATCAATTACCAAAAACAATTCCGCTGCTGCCGCTGCTGCCGCTGCTGCTGTTGCCTTTTGGCCGCCTAGTTTTTGGCTTGGCCCACGGCTCATGCCCCCAGAATACATGTTAGGGATCTGCTGGAAATAGGCGCAGATAAATCGATATTTAAGTAAGTTTTGACCATGACTGTTCCATCTCATTCTATTTTTATGGCCCAGCCAGGCCGCCTCCGTATGCGTGTCCACGGATAAGGCGAAAAGTCTTTAAGACTTTATTGGATTTCGGTTTCGGTTCATGTGCGAATGCAGTTCCTTTGATTACAAATGAAATAAACGAAATCTTCCAGATGCCGTGTGGCATCATTTTTATAAACTTTTTTTCTTGGCCTGGCCTGGCCTGTCCTGGTCTTCACTTGTAAAAATATTTACAAATGTCTTGAATAAATATTTGCATTTCGGCGAGCGTTTTGTTTTTCTCTGTTGTTTCTTTGTACAGATCTTGGCCATGTTTGTCGACCTGCGGTCAATTGAATAAGGTTTAGTATTGCTAGAGAGAGAGATTTAATTTGGAGAGGAAAAAGCCAACACTTAACTTTGAACTTGTATTGAAACATTTCGTTGGACTTAAAAAATATTCCTCCTGGGCACTCTCCAATCCCTTAGAGATGAATTTCAGATTTGACAAGAAACGAGCCAACTTTCAGTTATGTATTTCGGTTTGATTTCCCTCGTTATCAATTGCTATATATTTTACTATATACTATATAGCACACACATCTCAAGGCATTTCGTAAAACTTGACTTTGCGATAAGCAAACAAGCAATAAAAAATTATATTTGTAAAGAAAAATTAATGCATTCTATAGGAAAGGAAATGTCTACTCAGGGGAGCAGTTCCGGCATATACAATATACAATACAAAATACAAACATCGCATTTATGTTCATACATTGTGTGGTTTCGAGCCAGTACGAGTATGTAAATGAATTGTATTAATCGGTAATCGCTGTTGCTATTGCCCCTGTGGCACAGACAGTTCAAAGCAGGGAACCACCTCAAGATTCGCATCCACTTACACCCAACTATGTATAATAATTGCAATAAATCTCAGTCTGCCGCCTTCATTCTATACAGATTTATTGGCACATTTCCTATGTATTGTAAAATGCATCACTTGAGTTGAAAAGCAAGTGCTACACTTGAAAAAACTGAGGGCCAAGGGTAAGAGACTGTAGGAAGCGTTTCCTAAGCGGAGTCGGAAACGTGAACTGCAAAGTTCTGTATTGCCCAAAGAGATCGAAAGAAATTCCCTTTGGCTGTACCGTCATCTTTCATAAATAGTTATATAATTGAACCTTTTTTAATGTCACTCATTTTTTCAATCTGGCAATGCCCTGCGTCCTCAGATGTATTATTATGGCTTTACAATGAGCAAAAAGAGATCGCTCTCCCGCTCTCTCTCGTTACAAATCATAGGGCAAAGAGCAACCGTGTAAGAGGGAAGTCGCATCAAGCATCAAGTTTGGGTGTGTGTGCAGTGCCTCTCATTTTTTTTCTGTATGCCTCACAAAAGAGTTGTGGAATTTTACTGGTTAAAATTTCATATACTTTTGTCACTATTTTGATTTCTTATACCAAAAATGCCTGTCAAGCGACTGAAAACGAGCCACACTCTGTAGATAAGACCTGGGGCAGATAACAACAAAATGAACAACAAATACAGATAGTGCCTTCCCAAAAAAAATTCATTTTGAGCGCTCTTCAATGCACTTCTCTGCTGCTGTTGTGCCATTTCAAATTTCCATATTTATGAATTAAATTTGCATTACATGTGACAGTTATTTAATTAATTTCCACCCCACAGCATGTGTGTTTGCTATTTATTTATGTATCTGGGATTATAATTTATTTATTCCGCTTATGCCACGAGCCAATTGCTGTTATATATGTATTTCTTGCAGTGTCATTGCAATGGAGGCAGGCTGAGCCGACTATTGAATGCCTGTACTCGGAATGAAGTGATGGAGAGCGTAGTTTTTTTATAAACTACGCCTTAGATTATTCCGGATTTGTTTAGTTAACGGATTGCTGGATGGCTGTTGCTGCTAACCTTTTGTGGGTTATATGTTGCGCTGCTGCTGCTGCTGCTGTTGGTTGTTTTTTGTTATTTTTGCACCTGTCACAAATGTTATTGCCTTCGAATTGTGTTAATTTTTGTTGTTTTGACGCTGATCTGAATGCACTTTGGGTTTACCGAATCGCAATCGAATTATCTCAGCTTGATGAGCGGCTGTGACACGTGAATTTGATTAAATTTATGTATTATATTTGTGCATATTTTGTTTATATTCGGTGGCGGTTCACCGACGGCCTTATCACTGCGTACACTGCGCGCCAAATTTTAGTTTTTTTGTTTTTGTTGTCTTCAGGTTGGTGAGATGTGGGTGCGGAATGGAAAAAGCAACGCAATCTTTCAAGTGTGCTTTTTGTTATTGTTTTTTTGCCATTTGTATCTGATGTGTTAGCAATGCAGCCGCCGCGAACATTGATTTATTCACACATACTCGAATAGAGCTCAAACCGACTGTGCAGTTGTCGTGTCGCGTATAATTCACAAACATATAGACACCACACACACACTTGCACTGAAAACGATCGCGTGTGCCTTGCACAATATGCGTTATAATATGGAAAGCGAATGACTTGTCCCGCCTAGCACGTCCGACCACCGAAAAGTTTGCCTCGAAACTGTGCGATCCCTGGCCACCGGGTCTCAGCACATCGGCTCGCTGCCGTTCGCAGCTGAGATCGGCTCCACGTCGTCGGCCCGGCTTTGGCATCGGCTCGGCTCGATCTTGGCTCGGCTCTCTCTGCGAGCGATCGTGGAGAGCAGCGCGTCGGTCGTCGTGCTCTGCTGATATGCCGATGACGGGCGCGTATACTTGATAAACTACTGGCGCTGATATGGAATTCCATGCGAGGCGGAGAGCATACTTTTGTTTTCATTTCCAGTCGGCCAGACGCTCTCTCATTGATTGCCTGCTGGCTCACTTTCCCCCTCTTCTACGTCGCCCGCGTCTTTTCATGCCCTTGTGGAGGGTATTACGACTTCCACCAGAAGTTGGCTCCGCTCAAAAATACATATGTACGCTACTTACATATGTATAAAGAACACCTGTATACTATTGTTTTGTAAATAGTTTCATTCTTTCGAAAGCGTATTTCCATATTATAAACACGGCTTCGAGGAGTACGATGGATCGCCAAGAGTATCAAAAACTTCGGCCCATGAAGCTAGCTTTTCCTTGTGTTTGTTTGTTATCTTTTTTATTTGTTTTTTTTTTTGTTTATCGCTGTTCCTTGTGCGTATTCTTCGGTTTATTTTCTTTTCTCTTTTGTACTTGAATGACGTAACAAGACGCAAGCACAAAAAACACAAAAACTTATTGGCTTTAAAGTGGGTTCGCCAAAGTGTTGAGATTTTTATAATACGCTGCAGGTGTTCCAAAAATTCGATTTGGGAATAAATAAATGTTCTTTTTGCTCTGCGAAGAATTTTATTCCGGCCATTTGCAGAGTTCAAAGATGATCTATTGTCATGAGGGGAGGTAAGGTATTTATAATGGTATTCAAAAAGAAGATCCATTGTAAAAATATCCAAGAAAAGCCATTCCATTTATTTATCCCTTGATTCATTACAATCAATTGAGTAATAGGTAAAATTAAAATTTTTTTCGATCAAACTAATTGAAAAAAGATCAAAGGGAATGGGTCATAGCTGGATCTAATGGGTAAATGTACAGATACTTTGTTTTAGAAAAGCATTAATATTAACCAGATACTATATAAATTTGTTTCTCCTTTGGAGGGGCTCATTCAACCAGACAGTGAGAGGAAAATCCCACATATTCCATATTTTCCTAGAGCATTCATAGATTGATTCATAAATACAGGCAAATGTGTGTATCTAATTCCCACAATTTTTTCTCTTTTAGTACAACAGAGAAGCTCTATTTATTAAATATTGACAGATATATTTTTATTGATTTTCCCAAGAACTGGCATACCTGAAAAGTAACCAGCTCGACTCGACCCTCGCCAAATGTAAATGTGCAAAATCCATATAATGCTGCTAATTTAAACAGACAAATTCCCCAACTGGCAGTAGACGAAAAAAATAAAATACAAAACTCTCGACATCGCCTAAGGTCAGAGACTGAGTTATTAACTCAATTTTTGGCTTCTGTTCCATCAACAGATTTTAGTCATTTAAATAAACACGGACACGAAATACTACTGTGTATGTATGAATATCCATCGGTAGAAAATATTCTCCGCTGAGATTGCAAATCGGGCAGAAAATATTTCATTATTGTTGGTGCATATGTACATATATGCAGATTTGTAGATATAGTTTATTTCTGTTGGGTTTGGCCAACAAAATTTCCAAAATAAAAACAAATCTCAATGGGGCGTGGGCTGGCTACTGGATCGACTGCATTCTGTGAGATATTTGCCAAAAGCTATTTACATATCCCTAGGTATGGGTTTACAATAAAATCAACAGAAGAACTGCAGCTACAGAGCTACATATTTAATACGGAATTTATATTATGAATGGAAAAGTATAGACTGAGTAATAGAGTAAGAACAACAACACTGTTCGACAACATTAAAATTTCGTTTGTAGACCTCGATGAGTAGATCACTTCCTCATACTTGGATTTAGCAATGCAATTTAGCAAAATATTTTTTAAAAATTAAAAAACCGATCTTGTGACTTTTGGCACTTTTATACATTTTTTATCAGCATCTGCACTGCAGATATCCCCACAAAATTAAGGGGCTAATGAATAAGGATTTTTGATTCGTGCCGACAGAGTGGATATATCTGAAGATATAGCGATATGCATTTCCCTTAACTATCTATACAAACAGTATTATTGATGCAATATATTCAACTTGATTTATATAATAAATACGATATCTTTGCTATTTTTTCTATTAAAATGTATAATACTATTTTATTAAAACAATTTTCCAACAGTTATATATGTTTATGTAGCGCACGTTGGTATTCTCATTCTAGATACAATAGTTATACAAAATCTTAAGATATTTAAAGACAAAATTTCCTTTAAAATCCAAGTTTTGGACCAAAAACTGGTCATTTGTGAGTCATATTTTGGGCATATATTTCTTTGTCTCATCTCAACATCGACTTATGTTGGATCAGTGCAGATTCCAGTGACGTCGATGCCGAAAGAGTTCGATTTCTACGTCAAACTTTGCCTTCTCTCTATTTTAAGTCTGCTTTTGGGCTCTTATCAGCAGCGGGCAAAATGCCGTAACCCCCCCAACCACCACACCCCTTCTGCAATTCTGGCACATGTATGATTCAAGGTCACACGCGTACGACTGGGCGGGGAGGAGGCGGAGAGACTGCAGACAAACAAAGCCAAGCCCCGAACCGAACTGGGGAGTGGAGTGGAGCGTAGAGGGGACAAAGACAGAAGAGATATGTATGCAGGGGGAGGGAGGCGGGCGACCGAGTTGAGCAACCACTTGTTGTTGTTTCTGCTTTTATTGCTCCTCTGCCTCCGCTTTTGAGGCCACTGTTTATAATGTGACCATTCCATGCAATAGTGGAGCCACACCAAAAGGTCGTCCGCCGCGGAAAAGAGAGGGCGAGAGAGAGAGAGAGAGAGACACAAAGAGCATTAACATGCAAGACATTCAGTCATGCCGGATAGTGGCGGCCAGAGGGGGATATCAATAACAAGATGAGCAAAATTACAAATGAACTCTAAATGTTTGCCCAGCAGCGAAACACGATAAAGCGAAGTGTATGCGAAAAAATACCATGCTACGTCGAAGTTTTTATGCCCTCCTCTGCCACCACCGACGAACAATACCAAACGCAGGCAATACAAGTGCACTTTATCTGATCCTTTGGGAGCAATTAGCTGTACTTTTTATGGAACAAACTGCCAAATAATGCGGAGGAGCTCACGATTAATGTGTTTGTTTTTATCATCCATGTGGATGGAGATTTCTTTGCGCTCTTGGGCACATTTCCACTGAGATCGTAGTTCTTTTTGTGCCACAGGGTCGCCTATAAAAATTGTTCACTGTTTTTGCCAATATTTCTAGAATAAAGATAAACGAGATTTGCAGTCAATAACCGTTAGCTATTGTTTGCTTCCTTGGGCCACGACTAAGGTAACTGCTTCGTGGTTTAGCCCAGCTTTTGCTTGGCGTACTAACAAAAACGAAAAGGTAAAACAGAAAACCTGTCGGTCTGCCTTCTTTGGGGCACACTTGATTGGCTTTGGATTCCCCGAAAGCGAGCATGAATCATCAGCAAGAGTAGCCAGAGGCAGCAACAGAAGCAGAGGCACTTGATAGCCAAACGCAATTGTATCACTCTCGCACACATAAGAGCAGCAGCATCGGCCTACAAGTGTGCGTGAGAGCAAGTGAGAGTGTTGTGCGCCCAGGCGGAAATCTGCCGAGAGCCGAGGGCCCAGAGCAAGTGCAGTCGCTCCGATCAGTTAAAGCTCCGAGAGAGTTACTTGTGAATACATGCACATTCATGCATGCGCATGTGTGTGGTGTGGTGTGGTGTGGGAAGGGTTGCCTTGCCATTCCAGTTTCCAGTCTCTTTGCATTGCATAATTCGGTAAATGCAGTTGCGGAGTTGAAGCTCAGCTCGAGTTCCGCATGCAATGCTTAAGCTGTTGTTTTTAGAGGGTATAATGATTTCGATCAAATCTTGGCAAGGCAGAGAGGAATAATGCTACTAACGCACTGTGGGAGAATATGTTTCCACAGTCATAGCCAATATCTGACTATTGCACTGCCAGAGTATCCACAGATTCGATCCCAGAAGTTAAATTAGTGTTTCGTTGACCATATCAAGGTTGTCTGAGCCAAAGACTTTGGGACTTTGACTTTGTCATTTCACAACTTCAGGTAACTTCGAGAGAGAGAGAGAGAGAGAGAGAGAGAGAGGCGTAGATAGATGGCAATAGCGGCAGACTTAACATTTTTTGTGTGTGCGGTTTTGCTTATAGAAAATCAACAGCAATAATAGCAACAAGCCGCAACGACGGAAAAAACAAAAACAACGATAGCCAGCACAAACAACTGTTAATTAATTAATGTGGCAGCGATTTGTGAAGCACCATGGAATCGGTGGGGGCTGGGGCAAGGGGCGGAGGAGCGGAGGAGCGTGGCCGGCACTGGGTTGGGTCGGATTAGAACTTATTGCCACTTCTCACTCAAACTGGAACTGGAAATGAATCGTCGCGTCGCCTATTGCAATTGCAATGGTTTTATTTCTTTGTTTTCGCTTACACAGTGAGCACTCTGGTAGATGGACAACCACCATTCCAGAGTGTTCCATGAGAAATGGTCGGTCACTGCTTAACGCCGAGACTACTTGATAGTTTTGATCAACCAATTACAGTACGCTAAGAGGAGTGTTCACTGTATTTGCCTAGGGTTAAAGAATGTGAAACAACTGATGAAAAGGTCAGGTTTCTCAGGAGGTAAAAGGAGGTATTTAGCTAATTGCTTTTCACTGGAGTCCCCATTTCAATTGAATTTCTTAAAGCTTTTTTTTGTGCATTTTAAAACGGTTCTCCATTGTATGGATACCTAATTGTTTTATGTTTAGTAGTATTTCAGTATTGAACTGAAAATATGAATTTTAAATGCAGACATTTTAGAAACTTCATTACTATATCTTATTCGCATTATAATCTGTCTCCATAAATGCATTATATAATATTTAATAATATTAATAATATTAATTTATTAACTCTAAAATTACTAAAACTTTAACTATCCAAATGGGTAGATTAACGATTAATATATGAATTATTACAGCATAAATCATATATCCTAGATATATGTACCTTACCAGACGGCTCCCCATATCGAACATACCCCATCGCCGAACAAATATTATACCACCCATTTATCTTCCTTCAACTATTATGGATATTTACCAAAGATAGCTTAACAATTCCCAATCTATTTCCAATTCCCAATCTCAATTGATGGCTTTAAAATTTATGTGGGCTTATAAAAAAGTTTCGATAGTTCCTATTACTTAAAATTGCAATCTTTAATAGATTCTGTGGCAAAATTTAGCAAACAGTTCCAATTACATGAAGATATTGTGGCCAATATCGATTAGAAATTTGGAATAAATCCATTAGACACATAAATAAATGAATAAGTAAATAAATCTGGGCCATAGTTAAATATTAATTTGGTTGAAGATCTATTTAAAATATGTATTTACTATACATGTAACCCGTGTCCGTTTTATACCCTTATTGTTAATGGTATATTATCATATCATTCATGTAAATATACATGGTTTGCATCAGTTGTAAACATGATATTAAATACTGGAAAAATCTATAAAGCCATTGAAAATATTCAGAGTAGTATTTCCAATTCAAAAGCTTCGAAATAAATATTTTCAGATTGTTGTTTCATCATTAACTTATCCCAAAAGGGTTTCAAAGGTTAAAAATGTGCTAGTAATTTATATTTTAATAGTTATTTAATCGCAAGACAATTTTGTGTTCGAATCAAGCGATTCAAATGTGTCACAGTTCAAATAATGTCTACATTATACGCTATTCGCAATTTAAATTGTTCGCCTAGTTGTTACTACGAAATCCATTCGATTTCCAAGAATAATTGCACACTTTTTCCTAAACATTTTAATGTTAAGAATGCAAGTTCCGGGAATTTCAGGCGCACGCTCTCTAAATCAACTCGATTCCAGTAAACACGTCAGCAGTATCTTTCGCCCGGCATTATAATCGTTGTTCCCGTCGAATCAGATACTTAATATTTAACCGCAGAACCAGAACTGGTCACTAGGGAGAAAGGAGAGATATGTATGATGTATATGTCGCTGCTTTTGTGGGCAGGCTGAATCGAAGAGTGATTAAGTTTGATTACTTTTTCCCCCAGACGTAAGCGTCTCAGAATCGGAGATCGGAACTGGAACCTCATCGGGGGAATATGAGTAAGATCCCAGTAGAATTGAATTAATTGATTTGCTGGGAGAAACCGATTCCATTGATGTTCTTTGGTTGGCCTAATGGCCTATTATTTATAAACAATCTGGTATTTTGTAATCTCGCTGGGGCAGAAGTTTATTTATAGACACAATGCAGAACTCACCTAAATCAGAATTTCCAGCAAAGGCAATAAATCAATGTATTTTGTTAGATTTTCAACTTTCAATTCAAAATTTTGTTGTTCGTTTCGGAATTTTCGTAATCTCACACACAGACAAACACTCTCACAGATAAACACTTGTTAATGATTTTTATCCAAGCAGAATTATTTTCTTTAATTTATTTGTTTCGTTTATTGTTTTATGTGGATATTTCGGAATCGAATAAAATTTAAATTTCAATTTACGTTACTTTCTCGTTCGCGTCCTTTCGTAGCTTTCGATGCGCCCTGTTGGCCGAGGAGAAAAAGACCCGTTTGCCAGCAGCGTCGAACCGTTAATGAAGCCAACACCGCCTTGGCCGCCACACGAAGTGCCGTTAGGCCCCCCGTCCCCGCCCCAACCACAGACACAAAAGTTGTCCTAGGGCCGCCACTCAGACAGACTGGGGCCAGAGGCGTGGGGCAGGGACAATCAGAAAGAAAGCTTTCGCTGCCTGCGCACTCTCCAAAAGCGCTTTTTGTCTGCCGTGGTGGATTCGCAGCTTTTCCACCTCAGTTGAATAGGCGATTCGAACAGCCAGTTGGCGCCCAATCTAGCGGAAACAGTGTCCCATGTCTGGGTATAAGCCCCCGGCAAAATGGACCGCAAAAGCACCAAAGGTGTTTTTGACGCACCGAAATGTAGATGCCCTTAAGGTTATGGGCCCTCAAATATTGATTATCTCCATGGTACAATTATTTGAAACATAATACTAAATATATATATCTCTTTCGAACCATGATGCATCGATTGTGCGGGTGGGTTCTGCTCTCACTATTTCCATTTCTATTTATTGGATATTAATAGGCTTACTTTTATTTCTTAAATTGTTCCTCTATGCGGTTCATCTTTTCTTGACCCCATGCCAAGTTCGTTAAAAACATTTCCTTTCAAAAAATTGTAATAGTGGAAAATAAATATAAATAAACAATGGAAAAAAAATATATTTGATGTTTCAAATGAATTTTAAAAATTTTTTGCAAAAAATGCTATTCAGGCCATAAATATCCTTGAAAAATATGTAGATTCCGAAATCTACAATTTTTGAAAATGTTCATACTATATAAAAACCATATATGCAGGTCTGAAAGCTATAGATATAGGTAGCAATATCTTTGAATAGATCGTGTACCTATTCCTCACTTCTTATAAGAAATAGGTTGTATAAATGGTAGCAATAAATATAGTTTAAACTTTAAAGTGTCGTTTATAATCCCTTATGCTTTTTAAAAACCTTAGACCACAACATAAATGCTCCATCTAAGAGTATCACAAAAAACAAGAGGATGCCGCAACCGAATCGAGTTTTCTATGTGTGAGAACTCAACCGGATGTGGGGTCTGAGTGGGAGTGTGGGGATGTCTTTGGGTGGCATTGTCCGCAGGATGTGACTGTTGCTTTGAACTGAATGTTCTTTCATTTTGCGGATCCAAATTTGCCATGTGTCAATTGAGGAGATTCCATAGAAAATTGATTTTAATCAATGAACTGAAGAGCAAATTGGTCCCTGAATATTTTTGTTTTCATTCTATATCAAGGTTCTACTCACGTACCTCATATGCTAAATGTACCTAATAACTAAAACTTAAGCAAACCAAATACTAAATTAATCTATATTTAGTTTATTTGATCACCAACGGATTTCAAATTCCTTAACTGGCAAAACTATTTTACGTGTATCCGAAATAACGACAAATAACAAACCATTCATATTTGCATAAATCTTAAATGATAAAATTGTGATAAAACAATTCAAATACATTCAAAATTAGCGAAAACACACAGAAAATATACGAAGATACTTCAGAGCGAAAGTGAGCAAGTGTCGTTATCACCCGTTTCCAAGAAAACGCCGGCTTGCAGACGAGCCGAAAAATTCGCAAATCCTATCCCTTGAATTTTGAAGCATATCAGTATTCCCGCGTTTCAGCACACTTGTAAAGATATTTGTTATTCCGCGAAATTATTACGATAAAAAATTCGTGAACTGGTGGAGCTGGTGCCCAATACCCATCTGATGACGGTGACCGAATGGCGATCGATTTGTTGGCAGCAGTGC